>PVJL010007128.1:0-82227 GCA_004026885.1 Lyroderma lyra | reverse complement strand
GAAGACCGGCCACATCAGCAATCGTGTGAGTGTGTCTCTTTCTTTAATTCCCGCTCCCCGCTTCAGGTACTGATCAACTTGTGGCGGCTGGTCCGTCACAACAATAAACTCTATAGAAGAAGATATTGGTACTAAATGTATAGACCTAGGACTGAAGGAAGACTTCATGAACCTGTCCTCAAAGGCAAGGGAAGTAAAAGCAAAAATAAATGAATGGGACTATATCAAAGTAAAAAGCTTCTGTACAGAAAAAGAAACCATCAACAAGCAAAGAGACAGCCAACTGAATGGGAGAAAATATTTGCAAATAACGCATCAGAGAAGGGTCTAATATCTAAAATATATAAAGAGTTAGTAAGACTTAACAACAAAAAAACAAACAACCCAATTGAAAAGTGGGCAGAAGAACTGAACAGACACTTCTCCCACGAAGAAATAAAAATGTCCAGCAGACATATGAAAAAATGCTCATCCTCATTAGCTATCAGGGAAATGCAAATCAAAACCACAATGAGATACCACCTCACACCTGTGAGAATGGCTATTATCAATAAGACAAGGAATAACAAGTGCTGGAGAGGATGTGGAGAAAAAGGAACTCTGGTACACTGCTGGTGGGAAAGCAAACTGGTACAACCACTGTGGAAGGCAGTGTGGAGGTTCCTCAGAAAATTGGGAATGGAGCTACCATTTGACCCAGGAATCCCCCTTCTGGGGATCTACCCAAAGAACTTGAAAACCTTTGTCCGCAAAGACTTATGTACCCCAATGTTCATTGCAGCGCTGTTCACGGTGGCCAAAACATGGAAATAACCAAAGTGCCCTGCGACAGTTGACTGGATAAAGAAGCTGTGGTACAAATACACAATGGAATATTACTCAGCTGTAAGAAAAGATGAAATATTGCCATTTGCGACAAAATGGATGAACCTGGAGATCATCATGCTAAGTGAAATGAGCCAGACAGGAAAAACAAGAACTGTATGACTTCATTCATATGCGGAATATAAAACTGAAAGCAACAAAGAGAAAAGAAATGAACAAACAAATAACCCATAGACACAATCAATAGTTTAATGTGTATTTGGGGACGAGTGGGTTAGGGAGGGGAGAAAGGGGTGGGGGTGGGAGAGGAGGCTAAATATAAGGTGATGTAAAGAGAAGTCACATTAGGTGGTGAACTTATTATACATCAAGTTGACAATGCACTGTAGAATTGTATGCCTGAAACCTATGTAATCCTTGCTAACAGATGTCACCCCAATTAAAAAAAAAAGATCCTCCTTCAGTATTTTTTGAAGTCCCAGTTTTGTGCTGTTGAATTCTCTCAGCTTCTGTATGTCTGAGAAGGACTTTATTCCTCCTTCATTTCTGAAAGATAATTTTGCTGGGTAATTTATTCTTGGATGGAAATTTCTTTTCTTAATATTTTGAATATTTCATTCCATTCTCTCCTGGCTTATAGAGTTTCTAATGAGAAGTTTGATGCCAGCCTGATGGGTTTACCTCTAAAGGTTATAGTTCTTTTTTCCCTAGCTGTCTTGAGAACTGTCTCTTTGTCTTTGATTTTTGACATCTTTAGTACCATCTGTGTTGGAGAAGACCTGCTAGGTTCCAAGTATCTAGGGGACTTATTTTCTTATTGAATTTGGGGTTCTAGATCTTTCCATAGGTTTGGAAAGTTCTTGTCTACTATTTGCTTGAGTATGCTCTCTGTCAAGTGCTCTGCTCTTTCTTCCAATCTTGCGATTCTGATGTTGTTTTATCTCATAGAGTGTGATAGTTCTTGCAGAGTTCTTTCAATGCTTTTGGTCCTGTATTCCCTATCTTCCTTTTTCTGAGATGCATCCCTGTTCCAATCTACAATATCACTAATTCTTTCCTCCATCTTTTTGGCCCTGTTTTCTATGGCATTTATTAAATTTCTTACTTCTTTTATTGTATTATGTCTGGAATTTTTATCTTGTTCTTCCTTATGGTCTGAATTTCTTTGTTAAACTTTATTTTCTTCAAGGATTTCCTTTCCGCGACCATTCATCTCACCTACGGTGTTCTGCCAATATGTTTTTATTTCTCTGAGAGCCTTCAGAATGGCTATTTTATATTCTCTGTCAGTTCATAAATTTCTAGATGTATAAGATCCTTTTCTGGAGATTTTTCATCTTCTCTCTGAGCATCTTTAAATCCTAAGGTACTCACAATTTTTGTTGTGTTCTTTGCCACAAGGGCTTTATTTCCAGCTGGGCCCAAGAGATCACTTTATTTCTCTGATTAATATTTATGTGGTGTCTTTGTATAGAGCAGACAATAGGTGGTTCTGAGAGGGAAATTTGGGGAGAGAGAAGAGGTGTTTAAAGTGTATCTCTGCTCTCCAGCAACCTCTGGATGTGGAGCACAGTGGTCTGTGGTCTCTCCACTTTCTACAGTTCATTTGTGTCAGTGCCAACCTGCTGCAGCATGCAAGATTTCAGAGGTTGTTTACCCAGTTGAAAAAATACATGTGGAGCCTCTGTAAAGAGGTCATAAACATGCCAGCAAGCAAGCCACTTTTTTGTTCACCTGGGACTATATATATGTTTTCAAACAAAAGTGGCCTCTTGCCACATCTTCCCAGGCAGTTGTTTTCTTTTTCCATGGTTACATAAACCAGTATATGCACAGTAAATGTCAGTCCTGGGAATTCCTCAGCCCCAGATGTTGAGTATTTATGGCAAGATAAAGCCTGGTGGAGGGCCTGGCTTTAATCCTTTACACTTGGCCTGGCTGTAATTCTTTACAGTGACCTTAACCCTTTGGGGACTAACAGATGGGGCAGCTGGTGGATAAGGGGGAGGCCAACAACATCCAAGCTGAGGCCACTCTGCCTCTTGTGTTCCATAGGGGAAGCTGGGGGAGACAGGGGTAGTCAATGGTATGCAGTTTGAGGTTCTTCAAGTTGGTCAGGATGAATTCTGTCAAATCTGCTCTGTCCCTTTTCCATTGTTTCATCCCCTGCCATGTTTCAGTGATTCATTTCCATGGCAAACCGCTCCAGGCAGCATTTGCAAGTGTAAGCTTGAGCCTCAAGTGGGGCACAAGTGCCATGAGTTGAGGGGAGTGCTGCGTGAGGATGATGTGCACGTGCTCTGTAAGGCAAGAGGTCGCTGCAGGTGCACCACAAGCCAAACGGTTGGGGAGGAAGGACACACAAGGGAGCTGTGCATAGGCATGCCTTGAGCGATGCAGATGCTGGGAGCCACAATGCTATATTGGGGGATCCCCATTCTGCCTAGGACAGTTCAATGCCTCGCTGGGCTTCCTTGCTACTCAGAGCATCAGAGTTTGGGTCCCAGGCTTTCTCTCTACCATGCCACTTTTTGGTCCATCTCCCTCACGGTCTCCCCGCATTCCCACCACTCTGACTTCCACTCTTGGCCTCTCTACTTGGCCTCCCCTATCCCCTATATCTTGCTGTTCCCTGACTTCTTTCTAGTTCCTTTAGTTAGCTGCGGTGGTCTTGGGTTGCGATCTGTCTCTGCTCCCTACCTTCTCTCCTACTCAACCCCCTTTCTCTAACCCTCAGGTATTTTCTTGCAATGCATAGATTTCTCAGTTGTCTCTGTGCCACTCAGGGTTTCCCATGTTGGATCATGGCTGGCCATTTAATTGTATTTTTTGAGAGGTTTTAGGGACCTCTTCCCTGGTCACCATCTTGCCAGTCTCTATTACTGTATTATTGTCTATAATCTCTGTGCTTTTGCACCCCCATGACTATTTTGTAACTATCAATTTGTACTTCTTAATGCCTTCACTTTTTTCACCCTGTTCTCCAATTGTCATCCCATTTGTCTCCCTGATAATTCCACACCATACAGTTATTACAGTATTATTGACTATATTTTTTATACTATACCCTATATCACCATGACTACTGTGTAACAACCAATTTGTACTTCTCAATCCCTTCCCCTTTTTCACTCATCCTCAACCCCACTCCTGTATGGTAACCATCAAAATGTTCTCTGTTTCTATGAGTTTCTTTCTGTTTTATTTGTTTATTTTGTTCTTTAGATTTCCTATATAAGTAAAATCATATTGCATCTGTGTTTCTATCTCTGACACTCTGCACTCAGCACAACAGCCTTCAGGTCTATCATGCTGCCACAGGTGGCATGAACCCATTCCCTTCCATGGCTGAGCAATATTCCACTGTATAAATGTACCACCTCCTCTTTATTCAATCATCTATTGACAGACAGCCAAGCTGCCTCCACATCTTGGCCATTGTAATGAATGCTTCAATGAACATATAGATGCATATATCCTCTCAAATTAGGATTTTGGAATTTTTAAGGTAAATACCCAAAAGTAGGATTACTGAGTCTTTCTTTGTGTCTTGTTATAGCCTTTGTTTTAAAGTCTATTTTGTCTGATATAAGTATTGCTACACCATAATTTTGTTGGTTTGTTTCCACTTTAATTCAATATATTTTCCTTTTTTTAAAATTTTCAGTGCATATGTGCCTTTTGATATACAGTGAGTCTCTCGAAAACAGCACATGTAAGGGTCTTCTTTTCTGTCCCATTTACGTACCCTATGTTTTCTACTGAAGCATTTAATCCATTTACATTGAAAGTAATTGTTGATAGATATGTAATTACTGCCATATTTATTTATTTATTTATTTGTCTTAAAGAAGTCCCCCTAAGATTCTTTGTAATTATGGTTTAGTGTTAATGAACTTATATACCTATTTCTTTTCTGTGAAGCTCTTCATCTGTCCTTTGATTCTAAAGGATAGCTTTGCTGTATAGAGTAATTTTGGTTGTAGATACTTGCTTTTCATCACTTTGATTATTTCCTCCCAAATTCTTCTAGCCTGCCAAGTTTCGGTTGAAAAATTAGACAACAGTCTCATAGGAGATCCCTTGTAGGTAATTAACTGATTTTCTCTTGTTGTTTTTGACATTCTCTTTTTGTCTTTAACTGTTGGCGTTTTAATTATTTGTCTTGCTGTGTGCCTCTTTGGGTTCATCTTGTGTGGGACTCTGTGTGCTTCCTGGGCTTCTATGTCTATTCCCTTCACCAGGTTAGGAAAGTTTTCTGTCATTATTTCATCAAATAGATTTTAAATTCCTTGCTCTCTCTTCTCCTTCTGGTACTCCTATGACATGAATGTTGTTATGCTTGATGTTAATCCCAGAGATCCTTTCAACTATTCTCATTTTTATTATGTTTTTTCTGCTGTTCTGATTGGGTGTTTTCTGCTACCTTGTCTTTCAAACCTCTGATTCAATCTTCTGCTTCATCTAATTTGCTGATGATTCCTTTTAGCATAATCTTCACTTCAGTTATTCTAATATTCATTTCTGAGTTGTTCTTCTTTATGATTTTTTTTATGTTTACTATCATTTTGTTTGATATTCTTACCTAGTTGATATATTCTTCCCCTAAATTCATTGACCATCCATATAGGCAGTGTTTTTACTCTGTATGTGTTAAATTACTTTCCTCTATTTTGTTTAGTTCTTTTTCTGAAGATTTCTCCTGTCCTTTCCTTAGGGACATGTTTCTTTGTCTTTGCATTTTGGCTGCCTTTCTTTGTTTCTATGTAATAGGTATATCTGCTAAGCCTCCCGGACTTGGCAGGGTGGCCAAATCTGGGAGACTTAGCAGATATTCCTACATAATATTTATGTAGTAGTTGTCCTGTGAAGCTTAGTAGAGCAGACTATCTTGTCATATGAGCCCTTGCTTCTGTTGTGTAAATTGTGTGTACCATCCTGTTTTAATTGAGGCTTCTCTGCTTTTTGCTCATAAGTGGGTGGGGTTGACCTTTAGGCTGAGTGGCTATGACATTTGACCACACCACAGGAGGGGTTGATTTGCTTCTGAGGAGCTCTATTACCTATGTAGAACACCCTTTGGGTGTTTCATTTATGGAGCTAATTGGGTGGTGCTCTGTCATGGTCTGTGGTGGGCAACAAAGTGTATTTGTTCTGGTGCTTCTTGTGAAGGGCTCCAATGCAAGTTGAAGTCAGCCACTGCTCTTTTGTATCCAAAGCTACCTATTAGGAGCTACAGAGCAATCTGCAGTTGGGAGCTGCATGTGCTGTGCCTATAGGCACATTGGAGAGGTCACACTGCTACCCGAGGCCAGCTGCCACCCATTCCAGACATGGGGCTCCTCAGCAAATGGCACAGAACATATTGAGGCCAGTCACCATCTGCCTGGGGCCTGAAGACCTTGGAGAGTTTTTAATAAAACTTGTATTGTGGGCCATAGGTGCCTGTAAAGCACAGCACTGAAAAAGCTAAGGTTGATGTGCAAGATGGATGAAGCAGGACCTCAATGCATCACCAGGATGAGACAAGTGGTGTTGAGCTGGTCAATGCAGATTCAGAATAGGAACCTTTCTACCTTAGCAGATTACATCGGGGAGAGCTTAACACAGGGATAATGGTGGCCCTCTTACTGTAGCCATGCAAATCAGTTTATTCTCATATGTCTCTGACACCTTTTAAGCTATTATTCTTTCACTGAAACTTTAGGCAGTGAATCTGTGTCAATGCACTTTAAGAGGACATCTGGGATTTTAGCTGCCCTTAGTCTCATCAGGATGGGGCTACTCTGGCTATTGTATTGACCACTCTTCCTGGCACTGGATCCCTGGCCTAGAGAGTCAAGTGAAGGTCTTGGACCCCTCAATTCTTGGTGGAGACCTCTGGAATGAGTTGTCTCAGCTGACTTTCAACTGCCACATGCAGATATGGGACAAATTTGTTTCATATCTTGGCCTCTCTTACCCATCTCAGCATGACCTGTTCTCTGTTTTCTCAGTTATAAGAATTTTGTCCAGCTATTTTTCTGATGGTATTTCAGGTTGATTTTTCTGTAATTTTGATGTGATCATGGAAGGAGGCAAACACAGCACTTACTTATTACTCCACCATCTTGACCAGATCTTCTTACATTTGTTAACACTTGTGTTGTGACCTACACATGATATATCCTCAAGAATGTTCTCTCTGCACTTGAGAATGTGTATTCTGCTGCTATTGAATGGAATGATCTGTATATATCTGTTTGATCCATTAGTCCTAAATGAAAGTCAATTATTTACTCATTGACTTTAAGTCTGGATGATCTATCTATTGTTAAAAATGAGTTTTTAATGTTCCCTACTATTATTGTATTGCTGTCTTTTTTAAATTTCAGATTGTTTAATATATTTAGGTGCACTGATATTGGTTGCATATACGAAAGTTATCTAGAAAAAAATTCAGCCATAAATGCCTCTACTTTTCATATTACGTGGCTGGATACTTTCCAGACAGCCCTTGTATATTTATAATTCTTATAGTTTCTTGATGAATTGACCACTTTATCATTATATAATGACCTTCTTTGTCTCTTGTTACAACTTTTGACTTTAAGTCTATTTTATCTAAGTATACTTTATATAACTATAGATACCCCTGAATTCTTTTCTTTTTCACACGCATGGAATATCTTTCTTTTTTCTTCTTCTTCTTCTTTTTTTTTTTTTTTTTTTTTTTTTTTTTTTTTTTTTTTTTTTTTTTTTTTTTTTTTTTTTGGTGGTTCCCTTGATGGAAATCAAATCCAGGCCACAGCGTTGAGAACGCTGAAGACTAGCCACTACACCACCAGAGAACCCTCTGGAATAACTTTTTTATATCTCTTCACTTTTAGCCTATGTTTGTTCTTGTAACTGAAAGGAGTCTTTTGTATGTAGCAAACAGTTGGTTCTTATTTTATCAATTCTGCCATTCTATGTAAACCATTTATGTTTATAGCAATTATTGATAGGTAAAAACTTACTACAACATTTTCCTAGTTATTTCATGATTATTTTGTACTGTCATTATTTCTTACCTTTTCTCTTTCCTTTTTTTAGAATTGATGTTTTGTTTTGTTTTGTTTTTTGTAGTGCTAGATTTGATTGTTTTCTCTTTATTGTTTGTGTAGCTATTATAGGTTATTGCTTTGTGATTACCATATGGCTTTCATAATACATCTTATGGTCATTATTCTACCTTTAGCTAAGAACAAATTAATTTCAATTATATAAAAAGTTATAAACATTTCCTTCCCCCCCTCATATTTTATGTTCTTGGTATTTTAATTTAAACTGTTGATATTGTTCATTCATTAACAAAATATTGTAGCTAAATTTATTTTTGATACTTTTGCATTTTAACTTATAGAGTTCAAATTGATTTATGCACCAAAACTGCAGTATTATTTTATTTTCTATATTTTTTATTTTGTTTTTGTTTTTTTCCAGTTTCTAAATTTTTTTTCTTTCAATTATATTTGGCAAACAATATTTGTTTCAGGTGTACAACTTAGTGATGAGTCATTTATATAACTTAAAAAGTCATCACCTAGATAAATCTGGTACCCAACTGACAATACACGTGATTATTACAGTATAAGTATTATTGACTGTGTGCCCCATGCAGTGCTTTACATCCCTGTGATTATGAATTTGTACTTCTTAATCTCTTTCCCCTTTTCACCCACCCCTCCTACCTCCTCTTATCTGACAACTATCAAAATGTTCTCTATGTCTATTAGTCTGTTTCTCTTTTGTTTATTTTATTCTTTAGATTCCATAAATAAGTGTAATTATATGACATTTGTCTTTCTTTGTCTGGCATACTACACTCAACATGATACACTTTAAATCCAACCCGGTTGTTGCAGATGCGAAAATTTCATTCATTTTTTATGGCTGAGTAATATTTCAAAATATATACAGAGGATACCAAACATGTATACATATTTTAATAAAGGAAAAATTGTATTAAAATTATAATACAATATATACCTGTGGGCAGCGCTTGAGCCAAAGGCCAGGTCAATTGAGAGAAAATGGGTTTAGCAAGGCTACCTATGTATTTGGAATCTGAGGTTCGAGAGTCCTGCAGGGCTGCCCGGATCTTGGGGTGAACAAGGACATTGCTAAGGATGTGGTTTCTGGCTGGCAACAGGGAAGGAGGAAAGCAACATTGCCTGCAGAGGTAGAGGAATCGTAAACTGGATGAAAGGATGGGGGTTGGCAACATTGTTTTGCAATAAAAAAGTTACACAACCTGTTGTTTTTGGGATATAAAATAAACCCACTGCAGAGCAAAAGGGTCTCTGTGTCTCGATCAGAGCACAGGGAACTATCTGTTCCCAGATTTGCTATCTGTTACGTCTGTGTGTATGTCTATGTGTTTTTCTTAATTCCCCGTCGTCTCCCCTCCAGTTCCATTGTCCCCATGCTGGTCACGGGGCATATACCTATAACAAAAGATGAATACGTGTCATGTTTGACTTCTGCAATTACAAGAGGTGTTCAAAGTGTTTACCATCATCATCTATATAATACATAGATACCATCTTTTAAAATATGTATACATGAACCTGTCCTCAAAGGCAAGGGAAGTAAAAGCAAAAATAAATAAATGGGACTCTATCAAACTAAAAAGCTTCTGCACAGCAAAATAAACCATCAACAAAGCAAAGAGAGCCAACTGAATGGGAGAAAATATTTGCAAATAATGCATCAGATAAGGGTCTAATATCTAAAATATATAAAGAATAAAGAAACTGTGGTACATATACACAATGGAATATTACTCAGCTGTAAGAAAAGATGAAATATTGCCATTTGCAACAAAATGGATGGACCTGGAGATCATCATGCTTAGTGAAATAAGCCACACAGAAAAAACAAAGAACTGTATGACTTCACTCATATGCAGAATATATAAACTGAAAGCAAAGAAAAAGGAAATGAAGAAACAAATAACCCATGGACACAATCAATAGTTTAATGTTTATTTGGGGACGAGTAGGATAGGGAGGGGAGAAAGGGGAGGGGGTGGGAGGGGGGAAGCTAAATATAAGGTGATGGAAAGAAAACTCACATTAGGTGGTGAACTTATTATACATCAAGTTGACAATGCACTGTAGAATTGTATGCCTGAAACCTATGTAATCCTTGCTAACAGATGTCACCCCAATAAGTCTAACAATAAAAATGAATAAAATAAAATAAAATAAAATATCTATACATATTTTTGGCATTCCCCTATATATACCACCTCTTCATTTTTTTTACATTCAATATTATTTTATATTAATTTTTAAGGGTACAACATGGTGGTTAGATATTTATGTAATCTAAGAAGTGATCCCCCTGACTAGTCAGTCTAATATAAACCTGGCATTATACATAGTTATTACCCTATTATTGACTATATTCCCTATGCTTTACTTTACATCCTTATGATTTTTTGAAACTACCGATTTGTATTTCTTAATCCCTTCACCTTTTCATCCTGCCTCAACCATCTCTCAACTATCACTTCAACAAATCTTGAACCCACCTGACACCATATATAGTTATCACAATATTATTGACTAAGTCCCTTATGCTATATCCTACATTCCTTCAAGTACTTTGTAACAACCAGTTTATACTTCTTAACCTCTTTCTCTTTTCTCACCCACACCCCAACCCTCCTCCTATCCGGGAACTCTACAAATGTTTTCTGTATCTGACTTTGTTTCTGTTTTGTTTTTTTATTTTGTTCTTTAGATTCCACATATTAGTGAAATCAAATTGCATGTCTTGCTGTGCCTTGGCACTCCACTCAGAACAATACTCTCCATGTCTTTTGATTGGAGTTTTTAATCCATTGAAATCAAAGATAATTATTGATAGATATGTAGCTATTGCTATTCTGTTGCTTTTCTTTTTTTCTTTTTTTTTCTTTTTTTGGTCTAGGAAGCTCTTTATTTGTCCTTCAATTTGAGTAATAGCCTTGTTGGGTAGAGTAATGTTGGTTGTAGGTCCATGCATTTCATCATGTTGAATAATTTCTGCCACTCCCCTGTGGCCTGCAAAGTTTCTGAGAAATCAGCTGACAGTCTTTTGGGAGTTCCCTTATAAGTTACTAGTTGCTTTTCTCTTGTTGTGGTTAAGATTCTTTGTCTTTAACCTTTGCCATTTTAATTATAATGTGTCTTGGTGTGGGTGTATTTTGGTTCTTCTTGTTTGAGACTCTGTGTGAGTCCTGCACTTGTATGTCTATTTTCTTTGCCAGGTAAGGGAAGTTTTCAGTCATTATTTCTTCAAATAGGTTCTCAATTCTTTGCTTTATCTCTTCTACTTCTGGTACTCCTTTGATGTTACGGTTGGTGTAATCTCAGAAGTCCCTTAAACTATCCTTGTTTTCTTTGGATTCTTATTTTCTTTTTGAGGTTCTAAGTGGTTATTTTCTGCTACCTTGTCTTCTAAAACAATTAATTTGATTCTCTGCTTTATCTATTCTACTGGTGATTTTTTCTATTGCATTTTGAATTTCAATTATTGTAGTCTTCATATCTAACTGGTTCCTTTTTATGATTTCTATGTTTTTTTTTTAATGCTTGCTATCTATCTGTTTAAGTTTTCACAAAGTTTGTTGAGCATCTTTAAAACCATCATTTTAGGCTCTATATTTGATACTTTGCATGCCTCCATCATGTTTGATTCTTCTGGAGTTTTCTGCTCTTCATTTATTTGAGATGTATTTCTTTGTTTCCTCATTTTGGATGCCTGTTTATGTTTGTTTCTATGTATTAGGTAGATCTGCTACAGCTCCCAGTGAAGCTAGATAGTCTAATGTAGTAGGGGCCATGTGGGTTCCTGGCACCATCTCCCTGATAACCTGCTCTGGGTGTCTTTGTAAATTCTGGTTTGATGCCAGTACTGTGCCTGGAGCTACTCAGAAACAGTCTCAGAGCACACTGATGCCAATCATCACCCATTTGGGGCATGCAGACTTTGATAATTTTCCAAGAATGATTGTAATGCAGGAGGGGCTGGCTGCTCACTAGGGAAAGTTCCTCTAGCATTGGTGGAGTTGGTTGGGGTGGGGGTCCTGTTAAGTCAGCACGGTGGAGTGAGCAGAGCTCACCAGATCAATCAGGTTTAGATTTAACTGTATGGGGATGAGTGAAACACAGAAAATATAATGCCTACTAGTTGGCTGCATGGGAAAAGAACACACCCCAGAAAAATTGGGACTATCCTCCAGCCCTTGTCCTAAAGACACACACCTCAGTCTGGCCTCCCATATGCTTCCAACACCCCGAGTCACCATCCTTCTGCTGGAGCCCAGGGTAAGTGCCTGTGTGTGACTGAGTCTGTGCAGGCACTGTAAGAAAATGTCTGTGTTTCTCACAGCGTTTCATCCCAACTGGATGATTGGATTCATCACTGTTTTTCAGTCAGATGTTGTAGGACTCCTTTTTCCAGTACCAGTGCTCTGGGGAACCTGGTAGGGGGCTGGGGTCTTTTGCTTCTCTGAGGGGAACCTCTTTGGCTGACATATCTATCCTGATCCTTCACTAGCACTGGAGGTTTTGCCCCTTTCATGTCTGTGCCCCTCCTATCAGCCTCAATGTGGCCTCCTCTTCTTTGTGTCCATATTTATAAAACTTCTGTTCAGCTAGACTTCAGATGATTATCTGGATTGGTTGTTTTATAATTGAGCTGTAATTTTAATGTGTTCATGTGATGAAGCAAGCACAGTGCTTACTACTCCTCCATCTTGGACGCTCCCTGCAATATTATTTTAAATTTGACTATATATTTATCTTTATTAGTGAATTTTACACTTTATAATTTTGTACTTCCATATGTTTTTTTATGTTACCAAAAGGACTAATGTTCTTTTATTTCAGCTTAAAGAACCACCTTTAGTATTTTACTTGTAGGGCAAATCTAGTCATGATAAATTCCCTCAACTTTTGTTTATCTAAAAAAGTCTTTGTTTCTCTTTTAGTGCTGAATTGCAACTTTTCTGGATAAAGTATTCTTGGTTGTTGGGTTGTTTTTTCTTTGAGTACTTTGAACATGTATGTATCTCTATACTGTCTCCTGGCCTGTAATGTTTTTTTATGAGAAATCTGTTGTTAGCCTTATAGACATTCCCTTGTATGTGATTAGTCTTTTATTTTTTTTCATGCTGCTTCTCTCTCTCTCTCTCTCTCTCTCTCTCTCTCAGAGCTTGATTACATTGGAAGACCACTTTCTTTTAACTTTCTTTGTAGAAATTGGCTATATCTATGTCTCTCCACAGATTTAGAAATTTTTAAGCCATCATTTCTTTAAATAAGTTTTTTCTCCCTTTCTCTCTCTATTCTCCTTCGCGGACTCCCATAATGCAAATACTGTTTCTTTGTGTGATATTTCATAAGGCCAATAGGCTTTCTTTGTTCATTTTCATTATTTGTTTTTTTTTCTTCTGACTAGATAATATCAAAAGATGTGTCTTCAATCTCAAAGTTATTTTTTTTTCTGCTTGATTGAGCCTGATGTCGAGCCTCTCTATAGGATTTTATTCATTTTTTTTCATCTTATTATTTTTCTTCAGAGCTTGTTTTTCCAATGATTTTCATCACTTTGTTTAACTTCTCATTTTGTTCTTGTATTGAGTTGTTTATCTGTGTTATTTCTCTTATTTTCATGGCTTACAGGTGATTTAATTGTAGGAGGTTCCAGAGGACATTAGCATTTATACCAGGTTTAGATTAAACAAGTTCAGATAGGGTTTTTTGAACTGCCAGCTATAGTAAATTCCAAAATATGAGCAGCAATTTGAATCATGTTTCTTGAAAAATGAACAGAGTAGAGAGAGTGGTGCCTGGCACTCCTCTGCTCCAATGCACAGGTCTATATCACTGCCATGGCTTGCCACTAGAAGTAGGACTGATGTCCAGCCCTCTCTTGGCCACCATCCTCATGACCACTATAACTGTGTCCTCTTGATTCTTACTGAGCTTTCTTAAAACAATTATTTTGAATTTTTTTTAGATAACACACAGATCTCCATTTGGGGGGAAGATGTTACTATAAAACTATTGTGCTTATTTGACAGTGTTATGTTTCTTTGCTTTTTGTGTTTCTGATGATGTTGCATTGATATCTGCATATTTGAGGAAGCACTCACCTCCTCCACCATTTTCAGGCTTAATTTGGTGGAAGAAAATTTTCACTTGAAGGTGGCTGTGAGGTCTCTAGCTGGATGGGGTACAGCATCTCTGTACAGTGCTGTAGTCTTTATGTAGCTATGTCAGCTGAGATAAATGTTGACAACAGCTTCAGGGGTCTTCTGTGGCCAAGATTGTAAAGAATCTGTGGATAACAGTGGCAGTGAGTGTTGTTTGGGTCCTTGAAGTCAAAGGCTACTAGAGTTTCCCTATTCAATGGTTTATTTCTTTTTTCTGTGAGAAAAAGTTCTTTCTAAGAGCATTCTTCTTAGCACCAAGTTTGCTATGCTGGCACTCAGAGCTACAGCAGAACTGGGGGCCTGCAATCAAGCACACATGGAACTGTCATGGTGCCTGGGTTATCAGAGGTGGAGGCATGTGCAGATTTCCTGTAGACCTACAGTTTGGGTCTCTCCTGCTTGCCACAGTTACTCGGCCAAGGGGAAGGTGGACACAGCAGCAGCACAGACTCTGGAATGACAGGGAAAAGTGGTGGATTGGGCCCAAGGACCAGGATGCAGTATCAGTACAGCTTGGTGATGTGTCAATGTTCCAACTCTGGCCCCTGGGTGCAATAGCAGACAGCCTGGAAATGGTGTCAAAGTCCCAACTCTGGCTCCAGGGAGCAGTCTCATAACAGCAGCAGCATTTCCCTAGAGATGTCCTATTAAAGCCACTTGTCAGGACACCAAGGGTAAGGAGCAAAGCAGTGATAGCATAGCCCTGATAATGGTGGAACCTGGAGGCAAGGATCAGAGAAGCAGCAGCTTGGCCCTAGCAATTACAGATCAAAGGTATAACCTGTAACTCAGCAGTAACAGCATGCCCTGGTGATATCAAGTCAAAGTAGTACTTGGGACCTGAGGTGCAGGGTACAAGGCAGTGACAGCACAGCCAGGTGATTGCTGATCAAGGCCACAACCTATGATTTGGGGGTGGGACTCAGAGCAGGGGCAGCTACAGTCTTATAAATAGTGAAGTACTGTGGTGTCTTGATGCTAGGGTGTGGGACACAGCATCAACTGGAGTCCCTGGGGTTAGTTCTCACTGCAGTGACACCCTAGTTCCTGGGAGAAGACACAGTGGCAGGGACTCCAGGCAGTTCTAACAGCTGGAATCAGTGTCAGTGAATACACCGAGAGTCCTTAGTAGAAAAAACTACAAACATTCACAGTAGTGAGCCTTGGTGGGGCAAAATCCCTTTGAGGGAATACCTCCTTGTGCTGAACTGCTCTAGACTGGGGCATGGGTTGACATAGAAAAAATGCTTCCTACACTTTTCTATTTATCCATCCTTTGTTTTGCAGCTCTGCAGAATTTCTGTTGTTCTTTCATTGTACTTCCCAGAGCTATTTTCATTAGTTTGTATTTGTTTATTTATTATTTTTGTTGTTTTTATGAGAGAGATAAGCATTTGAAACTCCTAGTCCTCTATCTTGCTGGCATCACTCTGTCAAAAGGTTTGATGCTGTGATTTTGTTATTTTGTTTTGATTTATTTTCTAACTTCTCTTTTGATTTCCACTTTGATCTAAGGGTTGTTCAAGAATGTGTTGTTTAATTTGCATTTATTTGTGAATATTTCTGTTTTCTCATTGTTATTGATTTTAATTTCATTCCACAGTGATTGAGTGAGAAAATTTAAGTAATTCCAGTGTTCTTAAATATGTTAAAACTTGTTTTGTGACCTAGCATGTCAAGTGTTCCATGTGTGCTTGAGAAGAATGTGTATGTGTATGTGTGTATATATATGTACACACACATACATGTATATATATAATTTGTTACATATAATTTGTTATATATATGTAATATATGTGTGTGTGTGTGTGTGTGTGTGTGTGTGTGTGTGTGTGTGTATAAGTGGTTACATTTTCCTAGCGAACTGACCCTATTACATGTATCATTATGTAATAACCTGGTTTGTGTCTTGTGACAGTGTTTTACTTAAAGTCTAATTTGTCTAGATAAATATGTTCACCCCTGCTCTCTTTTGTTTTCTGCTTGTGTAGAATATCTTTTTCATTTGTACACTTTCAGGATATATGTGTCTTTAAATCTAAAATAAGTCTCTTATAGATAGCATATAGTTAAAAATTTTCCCAATGGAGAGGTTCCTGGACTTAAAGAATCACTTTCAGTACTGTGCTATGCCAGCTTGGGAAAGTGGTGATGTGGATTAAGTGAAACTTTTCTTCATATACTTATTTGTTCATGTTTTCATTCATTTGGCAATCATTTATTTGGTGCTAATAATGTGCCAGTTACTGTACTGTAGTATACTGTGGAGAATTAATAGATGACATGCCCTTAAGGAGTTCACTATTTAGTGGGGAGAATTAGGCATTTATATGTACAGAAGAATAATACAAAGTGAAATGATAAGTTCTCTAAGAAAAAGCAACATTCCATGGGCATTAAAGAAGTTGGAGGTTACTTGTAATTGAAGAACATCTACAAAATTCTCATGCATGAAGATGATTAAATTACTGTCAAGGAATTAATTGAAATGGCTAGAAAAAAATGAGCAAGGCTTCCTCCCTCCGCCCCCCAAAAAACCAACTTCCTGCAATGTGAGTTCCTCTACTTTTACAGTTCTCTATATAATGATATTTTTCTCACATTAACAATGCCATGAAATTTATGTCCCCTCCAGATGACATACAAAAATATCATGGTGTTCATAAGTTCATTTTTTTTTTTTTTTTGCTTTTTGGTATGTGGGTAGTTCACTGGCTGGGAATCGAACCCAGGCCGCAGCACTGACAGCGCCAGCACCGAAGCCTTAAGCCACTACATCACCAGGGAACTCCGATAAGTTCATTTTTTTTCATGATGAGAGAGTTGCCGTGGGTTGCTATTTTCACAGTCCCTTATTGTATTATGAAAAATAATAAGATTTAGCTGCATTTTTAGCAAATATATAAACTTTTGATTTTCTTTGAAAATAAATATATCATCCTAAAATGACAGAGTTATCTATTTCTTATAAAGTCAGCTTGAGCCTCAATGTAATTCTTGATGCAGGATACAACTTAGAGATGAAATAGTTTTTAACCAGTCTAGCAGAAGTTTGTCAGCACCTCATACCATATGTCATTGATCCACCTCTGAGTTCAGCTGCAGCCTCATTTTTTAAAAATATGCTAACAGAGATGAACAGCCTGCATATCTGACTCTCTGTCTAAGAAATTTATTTTGCAACAAGGGAACTTGCTTAGCCTATAGATTAATTTTTCAACTTGGACATTATAGAAATTGTGGGCCAGATTATTCTGTTTTTGGGGACATCCTGTAGATTGTAAAGTGTTGAGCAGCATACCTGACCTCTATCCACTGGATGCCAGTAGCACTCCTCTCCCAAGTCATGACAACCAAAATTGTTTTCAGACATTGCCAAATATCCCCTGAAGGGTAAAACTGCTCCAGATGAAAATCACTACCCTATAAGGAGGGCAGTCAGAACTGCCTGAGAGTTGACGCCTTAGGAGGCAATTCTCAATTCAGGAGGAAAGTGAATTGGCTCCCTGTTCTTCAGTAGGATAATTCTGAGGCTAGTTATTTAAAAAAGGTCCTCACAAAGTCCCCAACAATATTAAGACCCAGTTACTTATAGTGATACTTGCTCATTAATGCATCATTTCTGGGCTTTTTTTTCTTCTTTTTGTCATTTTTCTACCCCCCTTACTTGTGTTTACTGGGATGTTGTATCCACATCCAATTTCTTGTCTCTAAGACTAATTTTGTAAAACCTTAACTAAGAAATCCACTGCCAGATAACTCTTGGATACACTGTTAAGGTTTATAAGACCATTTTTTAAATTGATTACCATATCTAGTGAACTCATCATTGATTACAAAAATTAACATCATGCTTTTGAACCTTCATGGAAACCTCACATGCAAGGTTGTGTCCATATATTTTACACACATTGTTGAGAACTCAGATATAGTTTTTCATCTCCTTTGATACTTAACTTTCCCCCCAGATTTTATTGTAAAATTTATTGGAATGACATTGTTCAGCAAAAACTTTACACAGGTTCCAGGGGTATAATTTTACAATACATTGTCTATGTGTTGCATTATGTGTTCATCACTGAGAGTCAGTTCTCTTTTCATCACCATATATTTGTTTCTAAATTTTCTCTTTAGCAATTCAACATTATTTGCAGATATTCCATTTAGATTGCTGGAAAAATGGTAATAAATGGTTTCAAGATTCACCATAGAGCATGCTGGCTGCATCTATTTGGGGGAAAGAAGTGAGCTTGAACCAAGCCAGAATCAGTAAGAGCAAGGATTAGGATTCACAAAACCCAAGTCCAAGAAAATCTGACAAAATTATGTATGAACTAACCCAAGCTTAATGTCTGGGAGGGATATGATTTAAGGAACATGTATTGATACTTTGATTCATAAATATGTTCCAGGATAAACAGACACTAGATTCTCTGTGATGAGACTTCAACATACAAGGGCTGTCTGAAAAGTATTCAGCAATGAGTCATTATCATTATATTGACAATGGCTAGACTTTTTCTGAACGTGACTTTTATTTTAGAAAGGTATCTAAGAAAGTATAACCCAGACCCAGCTAGATAAAAGTATTAAGCTGCCCAGAGTAGTCTCTAGAAATCAGAGATGGAATCTTATCCAACTGGTAATCAAAGGATTCTAAACCCCTGGGACCTAGGCAATTGAGTCAGGATTTCAGGTTAGATAAGGAAGAAGCAGCTTAAAAGTTCCCTTAGTAGCCTATAGGGCAAACCCTGTTCCTGAGGCTGCTAGGCATTGGAACAAAAGACAATTTTTAGACTGTGATACATAAGGAGTGTGACCTTTTTTGCTCCTTTTGATTGGGGGTCTATTTGGGACAGAATCTATGGTGGTGGGTGGAGCTAGCTTTTAGAGTTGGCAAGGATGGTTAAAAAGGAAACCCATTCTTATAGTTGAGAAGAAGGCTTTCTGGTGAAGATTAAACTGTGAGACATATCAAACTTCTTAAATAACATTATAATAGAGTTCAGAGAAATTTTCAGAGCATCTAATTATTTTTTCAATCTATAAATATCTATAGAGTTGGTCAATTAAACACCTGTAGAAGGGAAAGAAAAAACTTGGATAATGAATAAAGCCATGAAATGTATTTGCTAATTTAGAAGGAAGCAGTTCACATTACATTGATACTATATGATGGGGGATGTTTATTCATAGGATGCTGAGGAAGGATTGACTTTTTTTTACAGATCTCAGCATCATTCACCAACTGGTTCAACCTTTTCATCAACATAGATTATCTAGAGTTGATATATTTTTTATACTTGGTCCTATTATTTTCCAATGACTGAGTATAATGCTTTTATTTAATTAATTTTATTGGGGAGACTTTGGTTAGCAAAATTGTATAAGTTTCAAATGTACATGTCTATTATACATCTTTTTTTGCTGCTTTAATTCTTATTAAATTTATTTATTTATTTTACTATTTTTAAATTTATTTTTATTGTTAGACTTACTGGGGTGATATCTGTTAGCAAGAATTACATAAGTTTCAATGCACAATTCTATAGTGCATTGTCAACTTGTTCTATAATAAGTTCATCACCTAATGTGACTTCTCTTTCCATCACCTTATATTTAGCTTTTATATATTGCATTGCATGTTCACCACCCAGAGTTAGTTCTCCTTCCACCATAAGATATTTGACACTCCCTACACCTCTGATAAGGGGCTAATATTTTAAAAATATGAAGAAGTCATACAACTCAACAACAATAAAAACAAATAATCCAATTAAAAAGTGGGCAGGGGACCTAAACAGACACTTCTCTGAAGAAGACATACAAATGGCCAACAGACATATGAAAAAATGTTCAACTTCACTAGTTATTAAAGAAATGCAAATCAAAACCACAATGAGATCATTACCTTATAGCTGTTAGAATGCCTATCATCAACAAGACAAATAAAAATAAGTGTTGGAGAGGCTGTGGAGAAAAAGAAAGCTTCATACACTGCTGATGGGAAGGTAAATTGGTACAGCTACTAAGGAAAACAGTATGAATGTTTGTTTGTTCATTCCTTTTTTGCTGTCATTACATTTAATGAGATCTAAATCCCTGATTAAACAAGTGATTGTCCCCATTTCTTGTAAGTCTAGTTTACATCATAGAGAACCCACAACTCTTCACTTTAATGACAGTACCAATAGAAAAGTCCCAAACCAGTTTTTCCTATGTTTGGACAAATCTCATTTCTGTGTAGCTACTATTTTTTAAGCCACTTACTGTTGCTACAAGGGACTTTTTAAACTTTTTAAATGAGCAAACATTGCTTGCAAAACCAGTTTGCTTATATAGCAAGTGATCTGGAGAAATCATACTTCAGTTGTTTCCAAATAAAAAAGGTAAGATAATATTCTACCTGACTTTAAAACCAGCTAGCTGATGGCCAAGAGAAGTGGCTAACTGAAAGCAAGTAACATTTTTTTCCAATTATATTCTGTGTTTTTTTCCATTTTTATTTTTGCAGGTTTCACTCTGCAGTATAATTTTTCTCTTTCTAGGAGATGTGGAGAAAATGTCTGAGTAGGCATCCTGGCATTGATGAAACTGCCCCAATACATAATGTAAACATGAGAAGGGTAGAAGAAATTTGAGGGTTAGAGGTATGGAAAAGGGAAGTCCTATAGGCAGTTATAAAAGAGAAGTTCTACACTTCATTGCAGTGGAATGAACAATACTGTTGTAGATAACAGGGTGTTTAGAGGAAATTTAGAATGCTGATACTTACTAAACACCTTCATTAAGCCAGGCACTCTGTTAAGCAACTTACATAGATTATCTTAGCTTATATTTAGAAACAATACTGTAGGTGTTGTCCTTATTTTAGACTAAGCCTGTTGGGAGTGGAAACGTTGGAATGATTGAGAAGCAGATCTTTCTGGCTTTAAACCCATCTAAGGGTTGCCTTGCCTATGGACAATACCCAGTCACCTTACAAACCAAAGGAAGTGAAAGTTCAGCCTTTGAACAAAGGAAGAAGAAACTCTTCAGACACTCAAATCTAAAAAATGGGTTAGATTAATGTATCCCTTTGAGATAGAAGCTTCCTCATTTCAAAGCCTTCCCTATAATCTTTCAGATAATTGAAAGCCAACATAATAAAAGGGCTGCTAATTTTTTTTTCCAAAACAGTATATTCTATCCCAAAACAAGTAATGCTATTTGAAATGAGATTTATGATTTGTCTCAGTATATTTTTAAGTTCAATGACACTGTCTTTCTTCAACTCTCTAAGGATTCCTGAAAT
This sequence comes from Lyroderma lyra, assembly GCA_004026885.1. Classification (NCBI taxonomy): domain Eukaryota; kingdom Metazoa; phylum Chordata; class Mammalia; order Chiroptera; family Megadermatidae; genus Lyroderma; species Lyroderma lyra. The sequence goes on along the minus strand of PVJL010007128.1, from coordinate 60,877 downwards.
AGTATGTCATAATGGTGATATAAGACTTCCTCTTGCATTTTGTGGAGCATCTTACATAAATAATTAGCTATATTAACAAGTCCTTCTCTATCTAAAAAGACCAGTTGGAGATTGGAATATTTGTAGTTACTAGTCCTCATTGTTTGTGGCAATATCTCCCATTTGGTCTAATCTTAATTATAAGAGATCCCCATTATAGGGTACCTAGTATGTATCAAATGTTTTATATTCACTCTCTTGTTTAACCATATAGAGTGGCTACTATTATTATCTCTATTTTACAGGTCAAGAAACTCAGATTCAGAAAAGTTCACTGACTTGTTCAAGTTTGTACAGCTTGTACCAATATTATAGTTAAAGAGATGGGCATGATTGACCTTTGGTCTATCTGGCCCTAAAGGCTATGATTTTGGATTTCCTCTATCAACTATAATGGAGAATCTGGGATCACACATCCCATCTCATCATAAACAACTAGGAAAAATTGGATAACATATATGAAACAACAGTTTTTAAATAATGGTCAAGAATTACACAGGACTGTGATCCCTGGAAGAAGAGAAGTAAGTAGGTAAAACCTGGGATCATACCAACTTTCTTCCTGGAGATACTTTTCAAACTTGTTTAGAGAGGAACAAGAGAAGCATAGCAGTCTCACTGAATTGAGGAGACAAAGATCTGAGTTCAGAGAGACTGTGGCAGCTTAAATTTTCAAAGCAAAGTTTAGGAAAGGAGGGAGCTATACAAATAAAGAACCCCAGAAAGATACATAGGAATCACCTTTATCCATTTACTTCCTGCAGAATACTAAGCCATATATATGTGTAGAATGAAACCCATGAAGCTAGCTGAGGAATTACCAAGAACTGAATGACTTTTATAGCTTACAAAGGACTGGGAGAGGTATGACTTCTGAATATCCAAAGTGAAATATCTCAGTAATTAAGCAGAGACCCCATTAGCATCATGGTTTAGTACTAGCAGGGCTAAATTAGCCCTAATGTGAAAGTCACTCCAGAACTACCAAATGCCAATATATTTTTAAAAAAATAAAGCTAATCTGTAAGTATTATAAATTGCCTGTCAGAAAATAGAGACCAACACTTTTTAAAGGAAGGAAACAATAAGTCTACACTGAAGAAATGCACAACAAAAATTCAAAATTACTAGATTTGTAAAAACGCAGGAAAATATGACTGATAACTAAGAGAAAACTCAGCAAACAGAATTATTTCCAGATGGAATTAACAAACAGGGAATGGAAATGTTACTATTAATATATGTTCAAATATTTAAAGAAAATATTAACATAACAATATTCCAGTCAGAATGATCAGATTATGGTTTCATTTATTAAACAAACAGCAGTTCTTGCTGAGGACTGTAATTTTTAAAGGATAAAAAGTAATTGAAAAGGAAAACAGAAAAATATATCCATCCTAAGAGAAATTATCATCATATTTTTCTTTTCAACATACTTTATTCTAGAATTGCAGCCCTTCTGGCAGTTTTGATGCTTTAGTGGACATCTCCATTTTCAAGTAAGAGTCAAGAATGGAGGTATAAACAGGCCCAAGAATGTATTTCAATTCAGTTTGTATTAGGCCAAGAAGTATCTTATCAAATCTTGTGTAGGTAGTGTGGGTGACAAAGGAGACAGGGGAGCCGATCCTGTCATTAAAGAGTTGACTATCTACTTGGAGGAATAGACTAAAGCAAATACACATATATATGCTATTCAGGGTTGAATGTGCTAAGTTGAGAAGTCTTTAATTACTCTGCTTAGAGTCAACCATCAGTCTATTGACTTTATGTCCTCATATGTAGATCCCCTTTTGTTCAGCCCACCACAACTGCTTCATTTAAGGTCTTCATTATTTCTCTCCTGGCCTTTGCATTGTCTTCTAACAGGTCTCCCCTTGCATATATATCCTCTTTGTTTTTGTCAGTGTGAATTGAATAAACCTGTGATGTATTGTGGGGTTGGCATTCTAACCCAGGGTTATCTGACTCCAACTCCAGTTCTCTTTGCATTATCTATGTGTTTTCAAATTTTAGTCATTTAACTTTCACCTTTATAGTTTTTGTTATACATGTGTACAACCTTTACTAATATTTACTGAATCTTTTTATTTAAATAAACTTGTTTTTAAACTTAAATCAATGTTTAATTACTACATTGAATGAATACAAATTTATATACTACAAGTAGAAGTAACTGTATTATTTTAAAATTTCTATTGTTTTTTTAAATTTGTTCTGTGGATTATATCTTACCTTATCTTTGGATAAAATTTTAGGCAGATTTTTTTTCGGCCAGTCTTGAATAATGAAAGTGTAACATTTTAGTCACAAATCAGACTCACAAACAATATTATTAGTCATTTTGGTCATTTAAATGTTCTGGCCTTTGCAAGAGTCCAAATGAAAATTTTTCATTAAAGTTACACTTCCCAGCTGTATCAACACTAACCTGTGCCAGACTTTAAGCTTGTGTTACAATTCTGACCTGATGTTGGTTTTCTCTCAGCTTTTTAAGTGTTTAAAACTGGTGAAGTGGTTTCACAGATTCCTTGGAGATGCCCCTCAGAGTACTACTCATCTGGAATGGGTTTCCATTTAAACTGATTTAGCTCACCTTTTATATGTGGGGTTCATACCTGACTCAAAGTATTGAAAGTCACACATTTTTCCCAAAAAATAGGTGTCATAATATTCAGCCCCTGGTACATTCTTCTTAATGGATACCACAGGTTGTTTGGCCTAGCTTTTAGCCTTTAGATATCTTGTTATGTTAATTTCAGGTGTACAAAATAATGATAAGACATTTACATAACTTTTAAAGTGATCACCCTGATTAATCTAGTACCTATCTGACAGAAACAGTTATTAAGTACCTATCTGACAGAAACAGTTGTTAAGTACCTATCTGACAGAAACAGTTGTTATGTTACATCCCCATTACTCTTTTTTAGCTTCCAAATTATACCTCTTAATCCCCTCCCACTCTTCACTTATTTCCCAAACTCCTCCCATGCGGCAACCATTAAAATGTTCTCTGTACCTATGAGTTTGTTTCTGTTTTGTTTGTTCATTTATTCTGTTGTTTAGATTCCATGTATAAGTGAAATCTTATGGTATTTTTCTTTCTTTGTCTGAGTTAACTCTACTCAGCATAATACCCTCTAGGGTTTCATTCATGTTGTTCCCAATAGCACAATTTTCTCTTTTCATATGGCCAAGTAATCTTACATTGTACATATGTACCATCTCTGATTTACCCATTCATCTATTGATGCGCACCTAGGTTGCCTCCATATCTTGGCTATTATAAAGAACGCTGAAATGAACATATAGATGTACATGTCCTTTGGAAGTAGTGTTTGGGTTTCTTTGGATAAATAACAGGAAGTGAGATTGCTAGGCCCTTCTTAGTTCAATGTTATAGTCCTTCAATTTTTTTAAAATTTTTTTGGGTGACATTGATTAGTAAAGATTACATAGGTCCAAGGTGTACAATTCTACATTACATTTTCTATGTGTTGTATTATGTGTTCATCACCCAGAGTCAGTTGTCTTTCAATCACCATAATTTGTGTCCCTGTCCCTTCTCCCTCACCTGCTCACCCCTTACATTCAGGTAACTACTAAATTATTGACTGTGTCCATGAGTTTTATTTCTTTGTTGCTTTCAATTTTATGTCAAAAATCAAACTAAATTTCTACATCTCTTTCCCTTATTTTACTCACTTTCCCACCCCTCCTCCCATCTTAAAGAAGTCCCTCTAACATTCTTTGTAGTACTGGTTTGGTGGTGATGTATTTCTTTAACTTTTTCTTATCTGAGAATCTCTTTATCTGTCCTTCCATTTTGAATGCTAGCCTTGCTGAATACATTATGCTTGGTCATAGATCCTTGGTTTTCATCACGTTGAATATTTTCTGCTAATCCCTTCTGGCCTGTAAAGTTTCTGGTGAGAAATTAGCTGAGAATCAAATGGGTGTCCCTTTGTAAGTTACCTGCTGCTGTTTTTAATATTTTCTCTTTTTATTTAACATTTGCCATTTTAATTATGATGTATCTTGATGTGTTCTTGTTTGGGATCATCTTGTTTGGGGTTCTCTGTGCATCCTGGACTTGGATGTCTATTTCCTTTGTCAGCTTAGGAAAATTTTCAGTAATTATTTCTTCACATAATTGCTTGATCCCTTGCTTTTCTTCTGTCCCTTCAGAACATCTATGATTCTGATATGCTTCTGCTTAAAATTGTCCCAGAGGAATCTCAAACCATCCTCATTTTTCTGGATTTTCATATCTATCTGTTCTAAATGGGTGTTTTCTGCTGGCTTTTCCTGCAAATCACTGCTTTGCACTTCTATCATATTTAGTTTGGTGACTTATGTCATTCTTCATTTCAGTTAATGTAGTCATTATGTCTCTCTGACCCTTTATAATGGTTTGTAAATCTTCTTCAATGCTTGGTATCTCTCTGTTGAAATTATGATTCAGTTCCTTAAGCATTTTTATAATTGTTCTTTTGAACTCTATTTCTGATGGGTCATCTGTCCCCATCTTTTTAATTCTTTAGTTTCTCATATTTGCAACCTCTCTGGACCCTACCAGCTGCAGTTACTTTGGTGTTGGCTGCTGATACTGGGTGGGCAGATTTCGTGAGTGAGGGGTGTTTGTGGCTTTATTTTCTTTCTGTGGCTCTAGAGATCACACAGGAAGTTTGGTCATGATTGTGCCTTTCTCTTCTGGGTTTGCCCCGTGTGCAAATTCTGCGCTGAGCCTTGGGGTCAGTCCTGTATGCTGGTCTTTCAAACTGACCTGGTTGTGGGCCAAGAAATGTGCACAAAGCCCCCTCTTTCCTCCTTCTTCCTGGCCAGAGAGTTAGTGCTGCAGCTCCTCACTGCCCAGCCACCCCCTCTCCTCTGAGAACTGGAGTAAAATCTGGTTGCTGTGGTTTGTGGATGGGTCTGCATCTCCTGGGGCCAAAGTGAGGTGGGTGTGGTTTCTCACACTCCACTGTGGATCTCCTTTCCTTTGTTCCACAGATGTAATGAGGCCTGGAGCACTCTCCCGCAGCCTTCTTCCTCCTCTCTCCCCCAGGGTAGAGATCCAAGCAGGTACCTGCAATGCATACCTACTTTTCCCTTTTATTTCTCCTTTGTTTAACCCTGTGCCTGGCTTCAGGTACCTTAATGCGATGAGTGGGTTTCTTAGTTATGATTGTGCACTATGTAGAGGATCCTTGGTTGGGGTATAGGTGTTTTCTTAATTGTAATCTCCAGAGGAATTTTTTGGAGGTCCCTCTCATGCTGCCATTTTGTTCTCTCCCCCATCATGTTACAGCCTTTTATTTGAAGTCTATTTTGTCTGGTATAAGTATTGCTACAACAGCTTTTATTTTGTTTGTTTGTTTGTTTGTTTGTTTGTTTGTTTTCATTTTCATGTGATATTTGTTTCCATTCCTTTATTTCAATCTGTGTTTGTATTTCAATATGTAAGTCTCTTGTAGGCAGTATATGTAAGGGTCTTGTTTTCTTATTCATTCAGCCACCCTATGTAATTTGATTGAAGAATATACTCCATTTAACTTTAAAGTAGTTATTGATAGATATGTATTTATTGCCATTTTATTATTCATATTTTTATCAGTTTACCTTTTATCAGTTTCAGGTATACAAGACAACAAAGTTATTAAACATTTATATACCTCAAAAAATGATAATCCCAATAAGTCTACTACCCATCTGACACTGTACAAATTTATTTCAATATTATTTACTATGTTTTCCATGCTATATTTTATATCCTCATGACTATTTTTAATTATGCTTGACATTCAATATCATTTTATGTTAATTTCAAATGTACAACATATTAGTTAGACATTTACAAAATTTATTACATGATTCCCCCAGGTATGTTTAATAACCATCAGACACTATTCAGTTTTTAGAATATTATTCACTATGTTCTCCTAATTGTACTTTATATTCCCATGAGTACTTTTGTTAGTAACAATTTTTACTTCTTAATTCTTTTACCTTTCTCACCCAGCTCTCCAACTCCCTCTCATCTAGGAACCATCAGTTTATTCTCAGTATCTATGACTCTGTTTTTATTTTGTTTGTTCATGTATTTTTGCTCTCTAGATTTTACATATGAGTAAGATTATATAGTATTTGTCTTTCTCAGTCTCACTTATTTCACTTAGGATAATACCCTTTAGGTCTAACCATATTGTCACAAATGGTAAGATTTCATTTTTTAGGGAAGAGTAATATTCCAATGTGTGTGTGTGTGTGTGTGTGTGTGTGTGTGTGTGTCTGTCTGTCTGTCTGTCTGTCTGTCTGTGTGTTCTGACAATTAATTTCATGAACTCATCTTAGAAAAAGTGCTACATACCTTATTGCTGAATATCACTATAATCACCTTCAAAGTACTTCCCTTGGGAAGCTATACAATAATGCCAGTCCACCCTTCAAAGCAATTTTGGAACTCTTTTTCTGGAATGGTCATCAGAACTGTCATCATATAACCCTTGATGTCCTGAATGTTATCAAAGTGTCTTCCTTTCAATATTTCCTTTACCTCTGGGTAAAGAAAAAAACTCACTGGGGGCCAGATCAGGTGAGTAGGAAGGGTATTCCAATATAGTCATTTTTTGACAGGCTAAAATCTTTCTCAAGGACAATGCCATGTGAATTGGTGCATTTTTGTGATGCAAGAGCCATTAGCTGTTTTTGAAAAATTCAGGTCGTTTTCATCTAACTTTATCATGCAGACTTTTCAGCACTTCCAAATAGTGAACTTGGCTGACTGTCCACTTGGTACAAATTCACAATAAAAATCCCCTCTGATATCAAAAAAGGTTAGTAACATTGTTTTGACTCTTGATTTGGACTGATGGAATATTTTTGGTTGTGGAAACTTGGTTGTCTTCTATTGTGACTTTGACACTTTGTTTCAGGGTCATATTGGAACACCCATATTTCATCACCAGTGATGAAACGGCCCAGAGAATCATCTTGCCTCTCCAAAAGGTCTTGGCAAACTTTGACTCTCCTTTGCTCAGTGAGCTCCTTTGTGACCATTTGTACACACACCTTTCTCATGCCTATATTTTTAGTTAAGATTTTTCTGTTTCTATATTAATGTTTACTTGGTCTGCTATGCTTCTCACAGTCAGTTGATAATTTTGATGCACAACTTGACAAATTTTTGCAATGTTTTCATCAGTTTTACTTGTTACTGGCCACCCTGATCTCTCTTCATCAGTGACACTTTCTCTTACCTCAGAAAAAAATGTTTAATTCATTTGTACACTGCTGTTTTCTTCATGGCATTATCCCCATAAACTTGGGCTAAAATGTCCCTGATTTCACTTCCATTCTTGCCAGGATTAACAAGAAATTTAATGCTTGCTTGTTGCTCTAATTCAAGCTCTGACATTCTTGAGATGGCACACAAAAACACACAACCATAATGAATGCCACTCAGCAAAACACTGTAACAGCTTGACTGAAACACAACTGTGAGACATAGATATATCAAGGTTATGAAACCTTACCAGGTTGTTTATACAGTGCTGTCAACATAAGCACACTGTGTTAAGTTTGCAAACTTAATTGTTACACTTTTTATGTACCACAATTTCTTTATCCAATTTCTTTATTAATGGGCATTTCAGTAGTTTCCATATCTTGGCTACTGTAAATAGCACTGCAGTAAACTTAAAGGTATATATATGTATATTTTTAAATTAGTGTTTTGTATTTTTTTAAAATAAAGACCAAAAAGTAAAATTGCTGGGTGATAAGGTAGTTTTATTTTTAATTTATTGACAGACCTTCATACTGTTTCTTATAGTGGCTAAACCACTTTGCAATCTCACTAAGAATTAATGATGGTTTCCTTTTCTCCACTTTCTCACCAACACTTATTGTTTGTTGATTATTGATGATAGCCACTCTGACAGGTATGAAGTCATTGTGGTTTTGATTTACATTTCTCTGATGATTAGTGACATTGAACATCTTCTCATGTTTATTAGCCATGTTTGGAGAAATGTCTGTTCAGGTACTCTGCCCATTTATAAATTGAATTGTTGTGGGATTTTTTAAAAATTTAGTTGTATGAGTTTTTAAAATAAATTTTGACTATTAACCTCTTATCACATGTGTTTTTGGCAGATATCTTCTCCCATTCAGTAAAATGTCTTTTTGTTTTGTTAATGGGGCTTTTTGTTTTTTGATTTTTATGCTGTGAAAAATATTTTTAATTTGATGTAGTCACATTTGATTATTTTTTTCTTTTGTTTCAATTGCCTGAAAAGAGATAGCCAAATAAAACATTATTAAGGGTAATGTCAGAGAGTTTATGCCTATGTGGTTTTTTTTTCTAGTTTTATGGTTTTTAGTCTTACATTTAAGTCTCTAATCAACTTTGAGTTTATTCTTGTATATGGAGTAAGAAGGTGGTCCAGATTACTGTTTTGCTTGTATCTGTTCAGTTTTTCCCACATCATTTGTTGAATAGACTGTCTTTATCCCAATGTATATTTTTTCTTTCTTTGTCATAGATGAGATGACCATGTAGCTGTGGATTTATTTCTGAATCCTTTATCTGTTTCTCTGATCTATGTGTCTGTTTTTATGCCAATATTATGCTGTTTTGATTAATATGAACTTGTCCTACAGTTTGATATCAGGTAGCATGGTAACTCCCACTTTCTTCTTCTTTCTCAGGATTGCTGTCGTTCTTTGGGGTCTTTTCTGGTTTTATATAAAACTTTAGGATTATTTGTTGTAGGTCTGTGAAAAAAGCACTTGGTGTTTTGATAGACATTGCATTCATTCTATATATCTATTGCTTTGGGTAGTATGGACCTTTTAACTATATTAATTCTTTGTATTTATAAGGATGGTACATACTTCTATTTGTTTCTATATTTCTTATTTTTCTCTTCAATGTCTTATAATTTTATGAGTACAGATCTTTTACTTTCTTAGTTAAATTTATTCCTAATTATTTCACTTATGTTGATACAAATGAAAATTAATTTCTTAATTTCTTAATTTCTCTTTCTAATAGTTTGTTACTTGTGTATAAAAATGCAACAAATTTTGGGTATTAATTTTGTATCCTGCTACTTTATTAAATTTATTTATCAGTTCTAATAGTTTTTTTTTTATCATAGAGTCTCTGAGGTTCTCTATATATGGTAGCATGTCATCTGCAAATAATGATAGTTTTAGTTCTTCATTTCCAATTTGGATGCCTTTTATTTCTTATCTTGTCTGGTTGCTATGGCCAGGACTTCCAATTCTATTTCATATAAAAGTGGTAAAAATGTACATCTTTGTTTTGTTCCTGATATTAACCAAAATACTTTTAGCTTTTTCTCCTTAAATATGCTGTTAGCTCTGGGTTAGTCATATATGACCTTATTTATGTTGAGATATGCTCCCTCTATTTTAGCAGTGTCCAAACTTTTGGCTTCCCTGGGTCACATTGGAAGAAGAATTGTCTTGGGCCACAGTAACACTAACAATAGCTGATGAAGTTAAAAAAAATAAAGTCACAAAAAAATCTCATAATGTTTTAAGAATTCATGTTGGACCACATTTGAAGATGTCCTGGTTCACAGGTTGGACATGCTTGTTCTATTTTTACTTTGCTGAGAGTTTTTAACCATAAATGGATGCTGAATTTTGTCAAATGCTTTTACTGCCTCTATTGATTTTATCATATGATTTTTTATCCTTTGTTTCATTTAAGTGGTGTATCACATTAATTGATTTTTAAATATTGAACCAACCTTGCATACCAGAAATAAATCCTACTTGATAGTAGTGTATGATCTTTTTAATGTATTAATGAATTTAGTTTGCTAATATTTTGTTGAGGATTTTTGCATCTATGTTCATTAGAGATACTGTCCTATAATTTTCTCTTTTTTTGTAATGTGTTCGTATGGTTTTGGAATCAGGGTAATGGTGGTCTCATAGAGTGAGTTTGGGATCTTTCCCTTTTCTTGAATTTCCTTTTTTGGAATAGTTTGAGAAGCATCTGTGTTAATTCTTTTTTGAATATTTGATAAAATTCACTTGTGAAGCCAACTAGTTCAAAATTTTTTTGTCTTGGGAGCTTGTTCATTACTGATTTTATTTTGTTAATAATAAATGGTCAGTTTGTATTTTCTGTTTCTTCTTGATTCAGCATTGGAAAATTGTATGTTTGTAGGATTTTATCCACTTCTTTTGCTTGTCCTATTTGTTGTTGTATAGTTACTTGCAGTATTTTCTGAAATTTTTTATATTTCTGTAGTGTTCACTGTCACCTTTCATCTTTTATTTATAATTTTATTAATTGGGGTCTTCTTTCATATTTTTCTTAATGAGTTTGATTAAAATTTATCTTTTCAAAGATGCAGCTCTCAGTTTCATTTATATTTTGTTTTGTTTTGTTTAGACTCTATTTTATTCATTTCTGTTCTAATCTTTATTAGTTACTTCCTTGTGCCCACTTTGGGCTTTGGGCTTGGTTTGCTGTTCCTTTTTCCAGTTTGCTTAGCTGTAAATTTAGCATTTTTATTTGAGATTTTCTTTTTTTAATGCAGGTCTACATTGCTATAAATTTCCCTCTTAGGACTGCTTTTACTGTGTTTCATAGATTAGGGTTGTTTCTTTTTTTCATTTTTTTCTTTTTTTATAATTCATTTTTATTGATAGACTTATTGGGGTGACATCTGTGAGCAAGGATTACATAGGTTTCAGGCATACAATTCTACAGTGCATTGTCAACTTGTTGTATAATAAGTTCACCACCTAATTTGACTTCTCTTTCCATCACCTTATATTTAGCTTCCCCTGCTCCTCTCCCACCCCCTCCCTGACCCACTCGTCCCCAAAGAAACATTAAAATTTTTTTTTTTTTGCTTTTTGGTATGTGGGTAGCTCCCCGGCTGGGAATCGAACCCAGGCCACAGCACTGACAGCGCCAGCACTGAAGGCTTAAGCCACTACACCATCAGGGAACTCCCCAACATGAAACTATTGATTGCGTACATGGGTTGTTTGTTTGTTTGTTCATTTATTTTTTCTTTGCTTTCAGTTTTATATTCCGCATATGAATGAAGTCATAGAGTTCTTTGTTTTTTCTGTCTGGGTTATTTCACTAAGCATGATGATCTCCAGGTCCATCCATTTTGTTGCAAATAGCAATATTTCTTAATGTAACTTTTGATATTGCTTTTATCTCATTGTTACCCCATTCATTGTTTAGTAACATGTTATTTTGTATCCATGTGTTTGTATGCTTTTTAGTTTTGTTTTGTTTTTTAATAACTAATTTCTGGTTTCATATGATTGTGGTCAGAGAAAACGCTTGGTATAATTTCAATTTTATAAAGTTTTGCGATTTGTTTTGTGGCCTAACCTGTGGTCTATCTTGGAAAATATTTTATGTGCACTTAAAAAGCATGTATATTCTGCTCTTTGGGGGTGAAATGCTCTAGAAATATCAATTAAATTAATCTGATCTGATGTCATTTAATGCCACTCTTTCTTTGTTGATATTTTCTGGAAAATCTGTGCATTGGTGCCAAAGGGATGTTAAACTCCCCTTCTATTATTGTATTATTGTCAATATTTCCCTTTGTGTCAGTCAATATTTGTTCAATATACTTAGGTTCCCATATGTTGGGGGCATAGATGTTTACTAGTATGATGTCCTCTTGTTGAACTGATCTCTTAATCATTAAGTAATGTCCTTCTTTGTATCTTATTATAGTCTTTGTTTTAAGGTCTGTTTCATCTGATATAAGTGCTGCTACTTCAGCTTTTTTTTTTTTTTTCATTTCCACTTGATTGAAATACCTTTCTTTATCCCTTGACTTTCCACCTGTGTGTGTGTGTTATTTTTTCTTATCTGAGGTGGGTTTTCTGTAGACAGCATATATATAGGTCCTGTTTTCTTGTCCATTCAGCTACTCAATGTTTTTTCATCACAACATTTAATTCATTTACATTTAAAGTGATTATTGATAAATGCATAGTTGTTGCCATTTTATTGTTTTATATTTTTAATCTTTTGTTTATACCCCCACTATTTTTTTTAAAAAGGCTCTTTCACTTTTATTTATTTATTTATTTATTACAATACTGACTTTGTAAAAATAAATTCCTTTGGCTATTTATTTTTTAAATCTGGGAAGGTCTTTATCTCTCCTTAAGCTTTAAATGATAGCCTAGCTGGGTAAAGTACTCTTGGTGTATGTCCTTGTTTTTCATCAGTTTGACTATTTGCCACCACTTGCTTCTGGACTGCAAAGTTTCTGTTGAGGAATTAACTGATAGTCTTTTGAGAGCTTCCTTGTGAGTACTGTACTTTACCATGTATAATGCACACTGTTTTGCTGAAATTTGTGAGAAAAAAATGATGTGCGTTATACATGGGTAGTACTAATTTCATATCTACATAAATATTTTTAGTTCTTTTATTTACATTTATGAGTTAAAAGTGTAACTCTAGAAATCAATAACAATATCCACATGCAAAATAATACCCTGGAATTCAATAATCATTTTTTAATTGTTAAATTTATTGGGGTGACATTGGTTAGTAAAAATTACATAGGTCGCAGGTGTACAATTCTACAATACATCGTCTATGTGTTGCATTGTGTGTTCACCAACAAGAATTAGTTCTTCTATCACTATATACTTGACTCCCCTTCCCTCCATTTCTGCCCCCTCCCCGTCAGGTAACCACTATACTATTGACTGTGGTCATAAGTTTTTGTTTCTTTGTCACTTTCAGTTTTATATTTCATATATAAGTTATGCTAAAAAATAAATGCAAAACACTTTTATAATACAAAAAACAAGTACCTAAATATTAACAAATAAAATTTTGAATTAAAAATTTAAAACAAAATGTTTCTTTTCCCTGAACATTTGGGCCAAAAACGTGGGTGCACATTATACATGGGATCACATTATACGTGGCAAGATATGGTAACTGTATTTCTCTTGCTAATTTTATAATTTTCTCTTTGTCTTTATCTTTTGGCATTTTAACTACAATGTTTCTTGGTTTTCTGACTGAGTCTAAATTATTCCAAAATTTGTGCCTGAGAAGCTACAAACCAAAGAAGACACCAAGTGGTTGAGTGTGAGACATAGGTTTAATGTGACTTACTAACTGGAGAACCTCTGGTATGGCTGGCCAGAGGGGTAGTGATCTGCACTCAGTCAGAAGAGAAACACATTTACACAGGTGTAGCAAAAATAAGAGCATTTTGTGAAATAAATTATCTTGTGTTCCCTGAAGGCCTGCTGCCATGCACACAGCACCCCAAGAAGCTGATGGAACTTGACTGCTGGCCAGTGTACTGAACTGGCTTGTCTAATTAGCAGTCTTCCCATGGAGTCAGGAGACTTTGAGTACCTGCTAGCTTATCTGCCTGTGGGCTAGGTTCTTACACTTGGTATGGACCTGTTTGGGTTTATCTGGTTTAGTACTCTTTGCACTTCTTGGACTTGTATATTTGTTTTCTTCAACAGTTTAGGGAAATTTTCAGTAATTATTTCATCAAATATGTTTCTCACCCCTTGCTCTGATTTTGCTCCTTCTGATATTTCTATGATGCAAACATTTTTATTCTTGATGCTGTCCCAGAAGTCTCTTAAACTATCTTTATTTTTTATTCTCTTTCCTTTTTGTTGTTCTTATTGGGTGTTTTCTGCTACCTTGTCTTCTAAATCGCTGATTGGATCCTCTGCTTTATTATCTGCTGTTGATTCCTTCTAGTGTATTCCTTATTTTCACTACCATATTCTTTATTTCTGACTTGTTCTTTTTGTTGTTTTTATGTTCTTTATGGTTACTATCTTTTTGTTGAAGTTCTCACTAAGTTTTTTTTTTTTAAGTGGTGAAACAAAGAGATAGTTTATTGAAGGGAAAGTACACTTCAAAGAGGTAGAAATGGGCTCGAGCAAGGAGAATGGCTCAGGAGCCTCACTAAGTTTCTTAAGCATTCTTTTCACCAGTGTTTCAAACTGTCTCTGGTAGGTTGATTGCCTCCATTTTATTATATTCCTTTTCTGGAAGTTTCTCTTGTTTTTTACTTGAAACATGTCTCTTTGTTTCTTCATTCTGACTGCCTCTCTGTGTTTGCTTCAATGTATTAAGTAGATCTCCTATGTCTCTTAGTCTTTGCTAGTGACCTTATGAAGTATGTTTTGAAAATTTTAATTCTTCCTTTGTACACCCCAATGACCTTACCATGCATTCCAGGAGTGTCTCTTGTGTGTGTCCTCCTGTTATAGTTAAGCCTTCATTGGCTTTGACAAGCTACCTGACTGTTAGAATTTGCTATGCCCACAGCATATGAGCTTCTGTGTGAAGCCTGGCCACTCAGAGGGGGATTTAGTTTAGTGGGCTCTTGTGCTTGTTAAGCCATGGTGAGGGTTCAAGGTCATTGCCTTCAGAATAAATAACCCTTAACTTTCTTATCATAATTTAGTAGACTTAACAGTCTGGCTCTTATATGGTTTTCCAGCCTCATCTCACACTATGCTACATTTTATACAGTGCTCCTGAAACCTAGGAATTCCTTTTAGTTTCTTAAATTGATTATGTTTATTCTTACCCTAAGGCCTTCACATATGCAGTCCTTTCTGTTTAAAATAAACTATTTTATTTTGAACTAAGTTAGTACCTATTATTATCTCATTTTAAGGTTAATTTCTTTGTAAAATCTTTCCTGACCCCAGACACTAGGACAGAAACCTCCGCTAAATTATCTTTTGGCTTCCTTATTATTACTTCACAAGTTTTGACAAACATTGTAATTATAAACCTATTCATATTTGTGTGACCATTTGAGTAATTATAGATTTTTTTTCTATACTATAAGTACCATGAGGGTGAAGACAATATCAATTTTGCTGATTATTATGTCACTAGAAGTTAGTACAGTTCCAGGAACATATTAAGTATGTAGTGTTTGTGAATGAATGACAAGTTTTTGTATTATTGACTCCTTTCAAATTCATCCAACACATCAATGCTATCTTGACCTATATAATTTAATTACTTAATAATTCTTTACATACATTTTTTCAAGTATTTTCTAATGTCTACACATAAAGTTGGAACTCCTTGGCTGTGCTTACAGGCTTTCATAATTAGGTCTCATCCTCCCTTTTCAGTCTCATACTCCAGTAATTTTGAACCTATGCCTGCCCTATATTTTGAAAGTTTAAATTCTTTCTTTGTACACCTTTCCATCTTGTAATGTCATATATACATATATATGGTAAATGGTTTTCAGTCATCCACTAAAAGCCAAGAACTGTGCAAAGCACTTGACTTAAATTTGCATTAAGAATAAAACATAACCTCTTTACCTTGGTTTATAGAGTATTAATTATGAACACAAAATGGACACTAATAATTCTAAGAGTTTTGTCAGTCATAAAATGACAGTCATGCAAGAACATCACATGAAAGATGTGCCCAGTAAACACCTTATCCAGATAACTCTAGATGTAGGATGGATTGTGATCATCTATAAAGCTTTATCAAACTGCAGATGAGCTTCACAGGACTGCATATGGGTGCATTGCATTTAGTCTTGAGCATAAAATCATAGCTCTCTGATAGCTCATTGCTCAGGTCTCAACAGATAAGCTCACAGCTGTATTGGTACTGGTTTCAGATGGAGTGCTGGAAACCTTGGCTCCTGAGCATCTCAGCAGCCTGGTTTTATAACCAATGCTACACACTCCAGTGCTATAGAAACTCTCACTGAACACTAGACTTTCTCATTCATCATTCTTTTGTAAGACTTTGTCTGCCTAACTCTATTGCTTGCATATTTGTGTGACCCTCTTGTGTGGAACTACCTTGACTTCTGAAGGCTACCAACTGGCTAAAGCCTTAGTTAATGCCCTTGGCAAACGGAGCCAAGAGGATTAGATCCATGGCTCTATTTCAATAAAGTTTGACATGGTGGGAAGACACAAACATGTGTGAAACTGTTACTTTAATAATCATGTCCCACAATTGGCACATTTGGTAGGCTGCCATCATGAAAAATTACTTCTGGAAGATTCCTGATGGTGTAGTGGATAAGCTACAGCACTCTCAATGCTGCAGCCTGGGTTTGATTCCCAGCCAGGGAACTACCCCCTCAAAAAATTACTTCAATTGATTTCTATCTAAAAATTTTTTATTACTCAATTAATACTTAAGGTTTCTATACAGGACAGGTTACCTAAGGTATTAACTTATATTCCCATTACAACTAAGAATTTTAAAATTAGAATTTATCTCTTTGGCAATCTAGTCAAACCCATAATATGAGTCTGAATAAGTTAATTTTTGAAATATCTGAATGGAAGAAAAATCAAGATAAAGCATATATGAATATTACTGGCTGATCTGGAAGTGCAAAAAACAGGAAATTATTTTGTAGTTTAAACTTATAACTAAACTTTCTTGAAAATGTTTAAGGCATTCAGGAAACCTAAAATTACTAAAAACCCTGAGGCCAATCTTCCAGTAGAGAACTCTTGGTATGCTACTGGGAAAATTGTTAAAAAGAAAGTACATATGAAGATCATTGATGATGTCAGTCTAGACTTAAAAATTCCTAGGAATGTAAATTCCTTATTGACAAGGGCTGAAAAATATGAGGTTCCAGCTATAGTGCTGAAAAACATTTCTGAGATAGACAATGACAGAGAAAGAGAAAATTCCTTGCCACAAAGAACACTCAAGTCAGTTATAAATAGGCCTACAGGGACTATAGATCCTGATATTCAACCCTGGGACCCTCAGCTCAAAGATGAAGGCAATTAGAAGAATTCCTGTGGAGGGTGTAGTTCATGCCAGATCATCCATACTCAGGAAAACAGTAATAGATTATAAACATGTACAAGGGCAGCCCACACAAATAATTGAAGGAATGAAATATTTCATGGTAGAATTACAAAATGTGATAATTTATTATAGTCAAAAGACAGCCAAATGTAGGATGGCTACTCAAGATATTGGACCTGGGAGCCAATGCTATACAATTATCTGAATATGAAATTAAATTCTTCAGATTGGTTCTATGCTGAAAACCCACATTTAAATGAACACATCATGATGTTAACAGAGGCCAATCTAGCCAGATTATAGTAACTCTGGGATGAGATAACTATTACATGGAGAAGAGTTCACCTATAATTAGACCCTACTAGGTTTGGTTACAGATTAAAATGGAGAGACTTACAGCAAGGGAAGAAAGTTATCAAAAAATTAGTCATTCTAGCACTAGCATATAATATGCAGAGAAGATGTACTACATCTTTTTGGGTGCCTGCAAACAATGACTTTAAAAGAGCAGTTCTAGTAGGAACTCCAGAACATCTTAGACTGCTTTATGCAAGTTCATTAGCAATACCACAAACCATGCAGGACATGCCAAATATCTTCAGACTAAATGCAGAATTACAAGGGACCCATAACATAACATTCAATGCAATAAAATTTACTTTCAATGCACATAAATTTAATAATTTTAGGCAAAACTTTAAACCCAGATGTCTAAAAAAAACTCAATATTCTAGAGCTACAAAGAGGCAACCATTTAGACCAACAAATCAAGAAATCCATTCATTTCACCAAATGGAAATAAAACACTTCTTAGACACACACCAGAAGGTATGAGATATGAGGACAGAAGCAATACTCAACACTCACATAGAAATCCTGGACAAAATTATAAGAACTCAAAATTTCAAAACAATAACCAGATTTAACTCAAAATAACAAAAAAGGGCAACTACCAACTTAACCAGGTATTTCTCAACAAATCTAACACAGACCTGGACAGCCTTTGTCCATCTGCCCAGTGACAACAGACCATTCATAAATCTTGCTATGCAAATAAGACAACATTTACTACACTATACACATTTAATAGACACTGGATCATAAATACCAATAATTAAATATGATACTACACCTGAAATAAATCACCATAGCAAAAAAATTACAAAATTAGGAAATAAAATTTTACCTATCAAAGTTTACAAGGGCTATCCAGAAAGTATCCAGCCATGTAATATAAAAATAGATATCTATGGCTGAATTTTTTCTAGATAGCCATCATATATCTTACTGTATAATAAAGAACCATTCATACACACTTTTTATATTAACTGTTCTAGAAAACATAAGTGGAATGGACTTGATACCCCAAATTTTCAGTTATTTTTGGCCTTTGAAGAAATTCAAAAATTTGCAATCTAGTACAAGTACAACTTGACCCAGTCATACTACCTAGACCACACAAACCTACATTCACTCAGCAGTATCCTCTTAAAAAAAGACATAAGGAAATATTTCAAAATAATACTAAAGGGAACCCCCAAAAAATCCAGAATATATTTATAAATAAATTGTGCATTTTTTCTTACATTTTTAAACTTAAGTCACTTTCAAAGTTTGATGCAATACATATATCAAAACACTTACTTCACTGCTTAAAACAGGTTTTGATCTTGTCGATTTAGATGCCTTTTAGTGTTTCTGCCATGTTGTTTGTTTGTCTGTTTGTTTCACCTCTTTTACATCAGCAAAACATTTCCCTTTGAGGACTTTTATTATCTGAAGAAAGTAAAATAATTGCTCTGGGTGATATCAAGTGAACAGTAAGGGTAGGGCTTTGGGAGTCATGCAATTTTTGGTCAAAATGTGCTGAACACTTAACACAATGTGTACAGGTGTGTTGTGATGTTGCACATTAGTTGTTTAAATCACCCATCATGAAATGGGCAAATTCATTGAGTCTCAAAAAATAAATTCATTGAAGCCGAATGCAACCTCTCACAATAATGCCAGGTGGTACAATGTTGCCTTCCAACTGCCAACCCATCTATTCCCCCGTGCATTCCCTGTGGCATTCTAAGGCAGGAGCTGAGTGTGCAGGGCATGGAGGCATAGAATATCTAGGAGACAGAACTGACTCTTTCTCAGGGTTACTGTTCCTCCTTCACTCGTACACCTCACATCACCCTGTATGGCCCTGGAGGATGGCTGGTTAGTCAATGAAGGGTAACATTTCTCAAGGGAGGAACAACCTAAGACAGGCACAGTCACATAGGGTCCATCAAGAGAGAACTTGGGCTCAACAGAGGTAAAGCATAGACCCTCACCCTCTCTGAGGTTAATCTCCTACCACCTGCCTGACTTGTGTCCCATGCTGCTCCAGTGGTGACCTGACAAAATGATATCAATCATGCCTCCTTAGAGAAGACTCGGATACTGAGTCAACCCCTTGGGTTGGTTTTGGTACACTGAGTCTTTGGGGCTATGTGTTCTCATAGAAACACATGTTGGAACACAATGGAGGCTTTCAGGAAAAGCAGTTTGCTAGGCAACAGTAACTCACAGACCATGAAAAACCCAGTTTCACTTTTGTGTATGTCCACCAATAAAAGCTATGCATTGGCCTGATTCTGGGTTCTCAGTCCTTGAGGCTGGAATTCCTTGGCCCTACTTATACTATATTCTTGTCTATTGTCTTTTTTCACTTTGTGTTTCCCTTTTTGTTTTCCTAAAACATGTGTCATGCTGGACACGACAGTACACTGATGCACATGGGTTCCTAGAACACTCACCTAATGGGGCAGCCTGTACTACAAAGAGCATGTCCCCTAGAATATAATTCTTGTTTTTTGGAGGTTGCCCTTTGTACAGAATTTGCTTAAAGAAGACATTATTGAACCTGATAGATCTATTAATAATTTATATAATAGCTGTATATGGCCAGTATTAAAACACAATGGAGATTATAGACTTACTATATATTATAGAAACCTAAACAAATAATCACCTAAATTAGAAGGAGGTTTGCCTGACACTGAGGAAGATATTAATAAAATTACTCAAACCAGTAATAAATACTATGTTACTATAAACATGTCTGACATCTTCTTTGCCATACCTTTACATATGAAATCTAGGGGATATACTATTATACCTTCTCTTGGGAATGCAAACAATATAGACTTAGAAGGCTGCCTCAAGTTTACCTCAATAACTCAGTAATAGCTCATTCTATTCTTATAACACATATTGATACAACTAAATATTCTAGTCTCATCCTCTCATATATAGGTGATATCCTCATGGCCCATGATGGTAAAGAAATTTTTTTAAAAAATAAAGAAAAACACTACTTTATCTAGGACTTAAGGGCCAGGGGATGGACAATTAATTATAATAAAACTATAAGCTTATCTACTGAAGTTAATTTTTTAGGCACTACCTGGTAATCTGAAGGCAAAAAAGTAACAGAAAGTTTCAGATGAGATCTAACATATTGCCAGTTCAACAAATAAACAAGAAGCTCAAAAACTGATTGGACATTTTGGATACTGGAGGCAACACATTCCATTTCTTACAGTGATCTTAAAATCCATTTATGCAGTTACTATGAAAGTAGAAAATTTAAATGGGGGACTCCTCAACAGGAAGCCCTAAACCTAAAATACATAAAAACTTTTAGTACTCTTCAATATCCCACAAGGAACTCTAAGATTAGAAATCTTATTTACCCAAGACTATGGTATGTGGGCTCTATGAAAAAAAAAAGATTATAGAGATATCTCATTTATCTCAGTTGACTTTTGGGCCACTAAGATCTTTCACTTGAAAAACACATTTGGCTCACTTATGAAGCCCTCACACACACACTGAACCACCATCAAGTGATGCACTCATAAACATCAGGTGTCACTTAGCAGTTTTACAATGATTCAAAATAATGCCAGAAAAATTGGCAGGTATTTAAATTGATTCTAAATTTCCAGCATTAAAAATGATACATTTAAGGCTGAGACGTTAAGCACCAGGGTCAACCAGGAGCCCTCATCAAGGAGCTTGATAAGGCAAAGATTGGATCTACATCACAGGTGAGGGAGAAGCAAATCAATACTAATAACATTGGGAAATGAGGACCCTCCAGGTCCAAAGATCTTATCAATCTCTGGTTTATAGACAGATAAGCCTTTGTGAGCTGTGGTAAAACTCAATGGACTGCCACAGCATTAAGACCCAAGGACCATATGACCCTAAGGGAAATGAGTAAGTAAATAAATCTGCACAACATGCTGTACTAATTGCTATTGTTCTCACTGTTAGACAATCCCTTAAAGAAAAACAGAAGGTTATATACGTATTCACTAATACATGGGTAATTGTTAATGGCATTGCTATTTGGTCAGGCAAATAGAAAAAGACTGGAAGATTAATTGGAAGGAATTATTGTCAGCAGAATATTGGAAAGAATTAGATGAAGCTAGTCATCATATGAAAATTTTAGTGACACATATCCCTGCACACAGAAAGCATGACAGCAAGGAAACACAATACAACAATGATGTAAACAAGCCAAGTAGATACACCACAGATAATGTCTTAGTGATTACTAGAAATCATCAGAAATAAATAAATGAACAAATAAAACTGCAGGACATTAGGGAAAACTTAAGACAAAAACAGGAAAGACTTTAAGATGAAATCATACAACTAAAACTACAACAGTTAGACAAACTTTATAAACATTGAGAATAACTAATGCATAAGCCTATCAAATTTAAACTAGAAAAATCCCCCACAAAGTGAATGGAAAATACCAACAAATAAACTCATCAGTTTACAAAGAAACGAAACACACTGGAAAATTCAGAAAGGACTTGATTACTCCTGAAGCAGAGAAGATATTTTACAGCTATACCAAACTTTAGGCCATATTGGCACACATGAACTATGCAAATGGTTTGAGAAAAGAAACCTCAAATGCCTGTGGCATGGCATAAGACAAGTAATTAATTTCTGCCCTACCTGTAAACAATTTTCTGATAAATATAGAATGAGAGTCCCTTATTCAACTTTTAAACCTAGCATCTTTAACTTTTTCCTTCAAATATATTTTATAGGTCCACTTGATCACAAACATCCACAGAAACATGCATGCACTATGGTTGACACATATTCAAGTGTAGGTATAACAACTGCAGTAGGAACCCTTGTGGCACAAGATTTTTGCAGAGCTTTAGATAATTGGTTAGCACATTATGGAGCCCCAGAAATAATTGAATTTGATCAAGGCATATATTTTACTGCTAGATATACACAAGACCATGCACAAGAGAATGATATGCAATTGAACTTTCATCTTTCATATAATTTCAGAGTATCAGGATGTATTGAAAGATTTAATGATCTATTTAGAAGTTATCTGAAATCTCTTGATTATACATTAAATTTCCAACAAGAACTAGGCTTTGCTTGTTTTGAATTAAATCAAAGAATCAGACTACATAAAAATGGATCTCATGACATGATTATACCAAGATACATTAATATTGATAGGAAACCCTCTACCCTTGCAAGAAATCAAATACCTTACAAAGTATTTGTTAAACATAGAGGCAGACCAGTTATGTCTCAACAGGAAATTTTTACAAACAGAAATGAAAATACTTGCTAACAGATGTCACCCCAATAAGTCTAACAATAAAAATGAATTAAAAAAAAGAAATGAAAATACTTATTGGACTACAGGAGTGAGAGGACAATTGGAACTACATAATGATACAAATATCTCCATATATTAAAAATATATTGAACTATACACACTTGGATTTTCAATATAAATCCCATTAGAATTCTTTTTTTTTTATTGGGGTGACATCTGTTAGCAAGGATTACATAGGGTAGAATTGTATGCCTGAAACCTATGTAATCCATTAGAATTCTTATAGGTACATTTATCAATCTTTTATTGTCCCTTCTACTCTTCTTTTCTGTTTCTTACCATTTCTTCCATGAGGACAGACAATGTTCTAATATTAATACATCTTCTCACTTGAACTTCCTGTTATGCTATAACAAACTATACAGCATTCATATGTTCCCCTCTATTTTTCAAATAATTATATTTCATTGAAAACAAGATTCAAAACCTGCCTCACTGCCTAATGCTTTGAAACTTCAACAAACCTCTTGGAAATAAACTCCATCACTGAAAAGTGAAGGAGATTCTGACTGGAATAACAGCGACAGCTCTGAAAAGGATCCCCCAATATCTCCATTTCTTCTGACTCTTCTACCTTATGCTGTTGTGGAACCAAACCATTCCCTACAGGAATACACACCTCTATGGGCCTCTACATCTCCATCTGCATCTACTTCAGCATTTTAACCTTGAATTTCATCCACATCTACCTCTTCAATTGGTGAGTCATTCCATGCCAGCTGCACATTTGCTACCATTTCTACCTACTACTAAATGGGGCTATTCTAAATTCTATACCCAGACAGGCAAAGCTGACATGTGGCATCCTGAACTTGATAGCCCATTCTGGTTCTATAACTTGATTTAGTGAACTTGGAGTAATTTCATTTTTTTATAGTTAGGCTTAATTGAGTTGACATTGGTTAAAGAGAATTACATATGTTTTAGGTGTACAGTTCTACAGTGCATTATCTGTGTTGAATTATGTGTTCGCCACCCAATGTCAACTCTCTTTTCATCACCATATATTTGACTAACCATCCCTCCTCTTTCACCCCTTCTTCCTTGCCTTCAAGTAACCACTAAACTATTGACTATGTCCATGAGTTTTTTTTTCTTTGATGCTTTCAGTTTTATTTTCCACATATGAGTGAAATCACATGGTTTTTAGTTTTTTCTATCTGGCTTATTTTGCTTAGCATGATGTTGTCAAAGTCCATCCATTTTGTTGCAAATGGCAGCATTTCATCTTAGAACTGAGTAATATTCCATTGTATATATGTGCAATTTTTGCATTTTGATGAGGGAATACTCACTGAAATTACAGCAGCTCTGGACACTTCAAAGTTTAGCTGAAAATGCCTTTACACATGATTTATTAGTACTTGGTCATATGCTCATTTACTATAGCCATTGTATCATTCAAACACTTTATGATAGAGGTGAGGGACACAGTGTTTCCATCAACTTCCAAAATGTACACCCCCCACCACATCCTCACTGCACCCAATTTGCTTCAAGACATGATGATTTTGTGGGTATTCTTGAGGAAAATACTGATACCAATGATTAGAACCAATAGCACAATTTCTTCCATTGTTACCACATCTGCTACTATTAAAACTCTAATTACTCCTTCTGAATGGCTTATATCTATGAATGGAAGCTTCAATTATACCCAAGAATGGCTTAGCATTCCCCTATATCATTTAGTGGAAAATTTTACTCTGAGAAAACCCTTAGCACTTACTACAATCAATCTATTTAGACACACACACACAAAATAGCTTCTCTAAGACTTTAATGTAAATGTAATATAGACCTGACAGGGTGTACTCAAACCCATTTTGTTCATGTACAAATGCTTGCTCATTATCAACATAGACATATTCATTTCTCTATTCAACAATATAAAGAATCTATGGATAAATGTACTAGACCTTATTCTTATTTAATCCTGCTTTTATAAACAATATCTAACTAATGGACATCCTTTCTAGTCAATTCAGAACTTCTAGATGAAAAGGGAGATGCTAATTGACCTTAATACCTCCAAAATAGATAATCGTATTCACATTACAATATACATATCAAACATTGAACCCCATGTTACTTCTAGTTCACCTACCTGCATAAAACTACTTACTTTCTCTTATGCATATTTTACAAAACATTACACACACACACACACACACACACACACACACACACACACACACATATATATATATATTGGTACCAACCATCTCTGAATGCTGAGTATGAAGATTATAATATGTATGATAGTGATTATGATGAGGAAGCTAGCACTGCTTCAAGAACATCCACTTTGGCATCCACTGCAATTCATATATAATACGGTGCCATATATATATATATATATATATATATATATATATATATATATATGGCACCGTATTATAGATTTGTGACACCTAAAACCAAAATCCCAATGTCTCATGGATATCTATTAAACATAATATTACAAGGGCAGAATAACATATAACTTACTATGACTATTACCTCACAGATCTATCAAATACCCACAAAATACCCTCACTCGATCTATTATGTATGGACCTAACACACACCACTTTCTTAAACATCATAGACTACTTATAATTTGCTTACACTCTAAAAGATGGTATCCTGAATTCATTGTATCCCCTCCAAGGGTTTTAGGATACTTTATTCCTCATAGTATCAACAACCAAAACTTTATATTGAAATCAAAGAAGAATAAGATTTTTATTGCCATGTAGCCTAAAGAATATTACTCACTTTCAATTTATACTTGTCCATTACTTTTAAAAATATGTCAACATAAATTTGATAATTATATTAAATATACATTTCCCAGTGTCTCCTCCAATAACACAATACAAAGAAAAAATATCAAATGCTGTAGATCACTTGGCACAGAACTCAACCCTAATCTTTTCACTGCTATTGATCCACAAGGTGGAAATGACTATTTTGACATGGTGATACCTAGAGATGATCAATGGACACTTAGTACCTACTCAGTCTAACATCCTATCTATCATAATATCCCAAGGTCAGATTCCAGATTATCTATCTTAATAACTAAGAATGTCAAATTTTGTAGTTGTTATGTTGAAGAATCCTCGTCAGGACCTTGTATAGAGGATGCTGTAACAAAACTATTTGTCTGAGAACCTTTCATTTTAAACCAGCATGGACACATGATCTCATATGACCACCTCCTAGAATTCTTGTACCCAATACGTTTGAAACTAATTTCACTAACTTTATTAAGATCACGTACCAACACCGAGAAAGATAAAAAGTCCCTTTAATAAGGACCAATTTAATATCTATTGTGTTATGCCTCAGTATCAACAACATAATATCCAATATAATGTTTTGGTATTACTGGATTTGCTCCCACATGACAAAGCCTATCTTAGAAAATCTTGCAGGTTGCAGCAGTCTTTGGTATTATTACTAACTTTGTCATTAAAGGCATTCAAGAAGCTGAAATCTATTTTTTTAATGTCTGATTGCTATGGCTAGGATTTTCAATACTATATTGAATAACAGTGGTGAGAGTGTGGGGAATTTTGTCTTGTTCTTGATTTTAGAACAAAAGCTTTCAGATTTTCTCCATTGAGCATTATGTTAGCTGTAAGCTTGTCATTTTTATCTTTTATTGTTTATAGGTTATGTTTTTTTCTATATCCACTTTTTAAAAGAGTTTTTATTATAAATGGATGTGAAATTTTGTCAAATGTCTTTTTCTGCATCTACTGAGATGATCATATAATTTTTATCCTTGATTTCACTGATGTCATGTATCACATTAATTGTTTTGTGAATATTGAGCCATCTTTGCATTCCTACTGTAAATCCCATTTGACCATGGTGTATGCTCATTTTAATGTATTATTGAATTCAGTTTGCTAGTATTTTGTTGAGAATTTTTGCATCTATGTTCATCAGGAATATTGGTCTGTACTTTATTTCTTTTATTTTTATTATCTTTTTTGTAGTGTCTTTGCATGGTTTTGTATCAGTAATGCAGACCTTATAGAACAAGTTTGAAAATGCTCTTTCTTTTTAAAAAAAAATATTTGGCAAAATTCTTGTGTGAAGCCATCTGGTCCTGAGCTTTTAATGTAATGGGATTGTTTTCTGTTATTGTTTTAATTTCATTGCTAGTAATCAGTCTGTTCAGATTTTCTGTTTCTTCCTGATTCAGTCATGGAAAGTTGTTATGTCCCTAGAAATCTATCTATTTTTTCTGGGTTGTCCAATTTGTTGGCATATAATTGTGCATAGTATTTTTTAATTATCTTTTGTATTTCTGTGGTATCAGTTCTTATGTCTTTTATATTTCTGATTTTATATATTTGGGCTCTCTCTCGCTTTTTGTTTGTTTTGCTGAGTCTGGCTACAGGGTTGACAATTTTATTTATCTTCTCAGAGAAACAGCTTTTAGTGTTATTGATTTTTTCTATTTTTAAATTCTCTATTCCGTTTATTTCCACTCTGACATTTAACATTTCCTTTTTCTTATTCTTTGATTTTATTTGTTCCTTTTTTTTATTGTTCTTATAGATATTTAGTTAGATCATTTATTTGGACTTTTTCTTGTTTGTAGATGTAGACCGTATAGCAATAAACTTCCATCTTAGAACTGTTTTTGGTCTGTTTCATACATTTTGAATAGTAGTGCTTTTATTTTAATTTGTCTCAAGGTAGTTTCTGATTTCTTGTTTGGTTTTCTCTTTGATGCACTGGTTGTTTAATATCATGTCTTTCATCTCCACATGTGTGTGTGTGTGTGTGTGTGTGTGTGTGTGTGTGTTTTAATGTTTTCCCTGCAGTTTATTTCTTGTATCATGCTATTGTGTTTTGAATATATGCTGAATATAGCATCAAACTTCTTAAATTTATTAAGCTAGTTTTGTATCTTAATAGGCAGTCTATTTGGAAAAATGTTCCATTTGCACCTGAATAAAATATATATTCTGAAGTTTTAGAATAAATTGTTCTATAAATATATATGAATTTACCTTATCTAATGCAACATTTAAGATAATTATTTCCTTATTAATTTTCTGTCTGCATGATCTATCTACTGAGGTAAGTGGGATATTAAAGTCTTCTACTGTTATTGTATTACTATTGTTTCTTGCCTTTATGTCTATTAATATTTGCTACATATACTTAGATGCTCTTATGTTGGTGCCTAGATACTTAAAATTATTATATCCTCCTATTGGATTAACACCTTTATCAAAATGTAATGTCCTTCATTGTCTCTTTTTACAATCTTTGTTTTAAAGCTTCTGTTTTCTGATATGAGTATAATTACCCCATCTTTCCTTACATTGCTATTGGCATGGAACAATTTCCTTTCATCCATTCACTTTTAGTCTGGGTATGTCTTTTGATCTAAAGTGAATCTTTTGTAAGTAACATATGTATAGAACTTTTTAACAATTTATCATTCACCACATGTATTTTGTTGAAGATATTAGTCCATTTAAATTTAAAGTAATTTTGATTGATATGTACTTATTACCATTTTGTGAATAGTTTTTGTGTGTGTGCGCATGTGTGTTTTTGGTTTTTTTAGTTCTTCATTATTTTATTCTTCTCTTGATCTCTTTTATTTGGGTTTGCTGGTTTTCTTAGTGTTATATTTAGGTTCTTTTCTCCTTTTTGTGTATTTTTGAAGATTTTGGTTTATGGTTACTATGAGGTTTATATATATTTATCTCTATAGCAGTGTATTTAGGCATTTACATTCAAACACATTCTATTAGTACTACATTTTTACTCCCCCTCCTCACTTTATGACTTGTATGTCATGGTTTATATTTTTTATCTTATGTATGCCCTGAATATTTACTATAGCTACTGTTAATTTTGCTACTTTTGTCTTTTAACCTTTACATCAGCTTTTTAAAAGGTAAATTTATTGTATTTATTCTATATTTACCTCGGTCAGTGAGAATTTTTTTCTGTATTTTCTTATTTTTTTATTATGGCCTTTACTTTTTTGCATAAAGCAGACCCCTTAGCATTTCTTGTAAAGCTGGTTTAGTGGTGATGAACTCCTTTAGCTTTTGTTCGTCTGGGAAACATTTTATTTTTTCTTCAATTCTGAATAATAACTTTGCCTTGTATAGAATTCTAGGTTGTAGGTTCCTTTCTTTCAGCACTTTAAATATTTTCTGTGACTCCCTTCAGGCCTATACAGTAACTGCTGAAAAATTAGCTGATAGCCTTGTGGGTTTCCCTTGTATGTGATTTGTTGTTTTCTTCTTGCTTCCTTCAAGATTGTATCTATAGAAGAACTGGCAAGATGGTGACCATCCTGTCCCTAAAATATCTCCCCAAAAATAAAATTAAGCCACCAGCCAGGATCCAACATGAGAAACCCTGCGTGGCAAAGAGACAACTCAGAAACCCATACATCGCAAGGAAACACCTGATGGTTAGAGAAAGGAGAAGGAGCAGTAGAGAAAGGATGGAGCAGAGATGGATTATGACCCAAAACTGCCATGGCTAATTAAAGGAACTAGAAAGAAGTCAGGGAGCAGCAGATATAGGGGAGGGGGGAGGCCAAACAGCAACAAGAGTGAAAGCCAGAGGGGTGGAAACATGGGGAAATCATGAGGGAGCTGAACTTAAAAAGGCACATTGTAGACAAAGCCTAGGAGCTGAGCTGAGGCTATGAGCAGCAAGGAAGAGGACTGAGGCATTGAACTTCCCTAAATAGGATTGGGGCCCCCAATACAGCATTGCAGCTCCCAGCACCCTAGCAACTCAAGGCTTGCTTGTGTGTGGCTCACAAGCTCGGCTCCCACCTCAGCTAGTGGCACACAAGCATGGCATCCTCACAACACCCTCATGGCTGGCAGAGCACGCATGCCTGTGTAACCCCTTTGTGTGCCGCCCCCCACCTCAGCTTGTTGGAACCCTAGTAGCTAATGGAGTGTGCATGCACCAACCCCTCATGTGGCACCTGCCTCGGGGTTCACACTTGCAAATGCCACCTGGAGTGGTTGCTGTAGAAACAAATAACTGAAACATGGCTGGGAGTGAAATGCTGGAGAAGGGACAAGAGTGGGTTTGATAGAGTTCACTCCAACCAACATGAACAGCCTCCATCTGCATCCCATCAGCCTCCTCTGTCTCCCCCAGCTTCCCCAACATAACACAAGAGGCAAAGCAGCCTCAGGTTGCATTTTGTTGTCTTCCTCTTCTCCCGCAGCTTCCCCAGTGAACTGAAGGAAGTGGAGAAAACACGGACCACCATGCCCAACCTCCAAATGCTGCTAGAGAGAGGAGATACAGCTTAAACAACTCTTCTCTTTCCCCAAACTTGCCCCCCCATTGATGCCTAGTGTCTGCTCTATAGTAAGACACAATAAAAAATACTAATTAGAGAAATAAAGTGATCTCCTGGGCTCTGCTAGAAATAAAGCCATCAAGCCAAAAAGAAGAACAAACAGGCAATATGAGTACCTTGGGATTTAAATCTGCTGACAAAGAAAATGAAAAATCTCCAGAAGAGGATCTAATAGATCTAGAAATGTATGAGCTAACTGACTGCGAACATAAAATAGACATTCTAAAGGCTCTCAGAGAAATGAAAACATACTTGCAAAACACCATAGCTGAAATGAATGATCTCAGAAAAGAAATCCGTGAGAAAGTGGAACAGTTTAAAAAAGAAATTCAAACTATAAGGAAGAATGAGATATAAATTCAGGAGATAAATAATACAATAAAATAAGTGAGAAATGAAATAACTGCCATAGCAAACAGGGCCAACCAGATGAAGAAAAGAAATAGTGATACTGAGGATCAGAACATGGAAGCATCTCAGACAGATGAAGATAAGGAATACAAAACCAAAAGGATTGAAAAAACTCTGCAAGAAATATCTGATTACATAAGACAAAACAACATCTGATAATAAGATTGGAAGAAGAAGCAGAGCACTCTACAGAGACCATACTCAAACAAATAACACTCAAGAACTTTCCAAACCTATGGAAAACTCTGGAACTCCAAATTCAATAAGAAAACAGATCCCCTAGATACTTGGACCCTAGTAGATCTTCTCCAAGACATATAGTATTGAAGATGTCAAAAACTAAAGGCAAAAAGGCAATTCTCCAGGCAGCTGGAAGCAAAAGAACTATAACATTTAGAGGTAAACTCATCAGGTTGACGTCAGACTTCTCAGCAGAAATTCTACAAGCCAGGAAAAAATCCAATCAAATATTCAAAATATTAAAAGAAAGAAACTTCAAACCAAAAATAAATTATCCAGCAAAATTATCCTTCAGATATAAAGGAGGAATAAAGATTTTCTTAGAGACACAAAATATGAGCGAATTTGTCAGCACAAAACTTACCCTTCAAGAAATACTGAATGAGGCTCTTTGACCTGAAACAAAACATCAGAATCAATGGAATAGAGTTGGGACAATAAAAAAGAAAGAAAAATAAATAAATAAAATTTAAAAAGGCAGTAATGGTCATAGAAAATTTTCACATATCACTCATCACTTTAAATGTTAGTGGACTTAACTTACCAAAAAAAGACGGAGTAGCAGACTGGATTAAAAAACAAAACCCATCCACATGCTGTCTCCAAGAGACACACCTCAGTCATAAGGACAAACACAGACTCAGAGTGAAAGAATAAGAAATAATACTTCAAGCAAATGGTAACCAAAGAAAAGCAGGAGTTTCGAAACTGATATCTGATGAAACAAAGTTTAGATTAGAAAAGATAATAAAAGACAAACATAGACATTATATAGGGATAAAAGGCACAATACAACAACAAGAAGATTTGACACTAATTAATATATATGCTCCTACCCAGGAAGCACCAAAATATACCAAGCAACTTCTAACAGATCTGAAAGGAGAAACTGACAAAAACACAGTCATTGTGGAAGACATAAACACCCCCTTAACAGCCATGAACAGATTATCCAAACAGAAAATAAATATGGAAATATCAGCTCTAAAATTGAAGATCAACTGTAAATGGAAAGCAGAAAAATCCACACACTCACGGAGATTAAATATCACCTTATTAAAAAATGACAGAATCGAAGAACAAATAAAAGGTGAGATTTAAAAAAACATAGAAACAAATGACAATGAAAATATAACATATCAAAAATATTGGAACACAGCAAAAGCAGTAATAAGAGGGAAATTTATATCATTACAGAGCTATCTTAAGAAACATGAAAAATCACAAGTAAACATTCTAACATCCCATCTTTAAAGAACTAGAAAAAGAAGAACAGAAAACACCCAAAGTCAGCAGAAGGAAAGAAATAATAAAAATTAAAGCAGAGCTAAATGAAATGCACAACAGAAAGACAATAAACAAATTAATACTACAAAGAGCTGGTTCTTTGAGAAAGTGAACAAAATTGACAAACTCTTGGCTAGAATAACCAAAGGAATGAAGGAAAGGACACAAATATCAAAATTAGAAATGAAAGAGGAGAAATTACCACTGATAACCACAAAAATACAAAAATATATATATAAGAAAATACTATGAAGAGCTTTATGCTACTAAATTTAACAACTTAGAAGAAATGGTCAAGTTCCTAAAAATCTATAGCCTACCTAGACTGAATTGAGAAGAACTGGATAATCTAAATAGAACAGTCAATAGTAATGAAATTGAAATGACTATCTACATTTCTAGAGGCAAAATCTTGGGAACAGATGGTTTCACCAATAATTTTCACCGAGCATTCAAGTAAAAATTAGTACCTATCCTGCTCAGATTTTTCCAAAAATTTGAAGATGAGGCCATACTTCCTAACTCATTCTATGAGGCCAACATTACCTTAATACCAAAGCCTGGTAAAGACAACACAAAAAAAGAAAACTATAGACCAATATCTCTGATGAACACAGATGCAAAAATTCTAAACAAAATATTAGCAAATAGAACACAACAATGCATCAAAAAGAGTATACACCAAGATCAAATGGGATTCATTCCAGGAGCACAAGGATAGTTCAATATATGCAAATCCATCAATATGATACACAAAATAAAAGATAAAGACCATATGATCATATCAATTGATGCAGAAAAAGTATTTAACAAGATACAACAAACTTTTATGATCAAAACACTAAATAAAGTGGTTATGGAAAGAAAATACCACAACATAATACAGTCCATATATGAAAAACCAAAGCTAATATTCTACTGAATGAGGAAAAGCTGAAGCACATTCTGAAAAATCAGGAACAAGACAGAGAGCCCCCTGTCACCACTGCTATTCAATATGGTACTGGAAGTTCTAGGCAGAGCAATCAGATAAGGGAAAGAATTAAAAGTTATTCAAATTTGGAGAGAAGAAGTCAAACTGCCACTATTTGTGGATGCCATGATCTTTTATATAGAAACTTCCGAACACTGCCCCAGAAAAATGTTAGAAAAAATAAATGAATGCAGTAAAGTCACAGGATACAAAATCAGCTTACAAAAATCAATTTCATTTCTATATACAAACAATGAATCTTCAAAAAAAGAAACAAGACAATTAATACTTTTGCAATCACAACAAAAAGAATGAAATACCTAGGAATGAAAAAATCATGTCATGGGCTTATACGTGGAAACCTATAAGACACTTTTAAAAGAAACTGAAGAGGACACAAATGAATGAAAGATATTCTGTGTTCATTAATAGCAATATTCAACATTGTTCAAATGGCCATATTACCCAAAGCAATTTACAGATTTAATGAAATTCCCATCAAAATCCCACAAACATGCTTTAATGAAATAGATAAAAAATTATCAGATTTGTATGGAACCACAAAAGACCTCGAATCATCAAAGCAATAGTACATAAAATGAATAAGGCTGGTGGCATCATGCTTTCTGATTTCAATTTATACTACAAAGCATCAATAATCAAAACATGTTGGTATTGGAAGAAAAACACTCAGACCAATGGAACAGAATAAAAATCCCATCTATAAATCTACAAGTATATGGAGAAATAATTTTTTATAAAGAAGTGAAAAATATGCAATGGGGAAAAGAAAGCCTTTTCCATAGATTGGGCTTGGAAAACTAAAAAAAAATATGCTAAAGAATGAATCTGAGCTGTGAACTGTCACCATATACTAAAATTAATTCAAAATGAATTAAAGACCTCCACATAAGACCCAAAACAGTAAACTGTATAGAAAAAAACATTGGTACTAAACTTACAGACCTCAGACTCAAGAACTTCATGAATCTGACCTCAAAGACAAGGGAAGTAAAAGCAAAAATAAATGATTGGGATTATATCAAACTAAAAATCTTCTGCACAGCAATAGAAACCATCAACAAAGCAAAGAGAAAGACAATGGAATGGGATACAAACAACATATCTGATAAGGGACTGATATCTGAAATATACAAAGAACTAGTACTACTCAACAACAACAGTAAACAAACTTATTTTAAAAAGTGGTCAGAGGACATGAACAGTTACTTCTCCCATGAAGACATACACATGGCCACAGACATATGAAAAATGCCCAACTCCATTAGGCATCAGGGAAATGCAAATCAAAACTACAATGAGATGAAATCTCACTCCTGTTAGAATAGCTATTATCAACATGACAAAGAATAACAAGTGTTGGAGAGACTGTGGAGAAAAAGGAACTTTCGCACACTGCTGGTGGATGTGCAAACTGGTACAGCAACTATGAAGGACAGTGTGGAGATTCCTGAGAAAATAGGGAATGGAATTACCATATGACCCGGCAATCCCTATTATTGTTATCTAACTCCAAATTAAAAAACCTTAGTTCACAAATATTTATGTACCCCTAATGTTCATTATAACACTGTTCAGTGGTCAAGACACAGAAACAACCAAAGTGCCCTTCAATAGATGACTAGATAAAGAAGCTGTGGTACATATATACAATGGAATATTACTCAGCTATAAGAAAAGATGAAATATTGCCATTTGCAACAAAATGAATGGACCTTGAGAACATCATGCTAAGCAAAATACACCAGACAGAAAAATACAATAACCATATTACTTTACTTATATGTGGCATATAAAACTGAAAGCAACAAGGAAAAAAAAAACTCATGGACACAGTCAATACTTTCTTGGTTACCTGAAGGCAGAGGGAAAGGGGATCGAAGAGGAGGGAGGGGGAATCAAATATATGGTGATGGAAAGAGAGCTGACACTGGGTGGTGAACACATAATGCAACACATAGATGATGCAGTGTAGAATTGTACACCTGTAACCTCTGTAATTCTTGTTAACCAATGTTAACCCAATTAAGTCTAAAAATAAAAAATTAAAAATAAATAAAAAATACTAAAGGCATTTTTATTATAATAAACAACAAATAAGGATGTCCATAATCACTTCTGTTATTTAAGATTATGGTAGAAGTTCTGTGCACCATTGCAATAATACAAAAAAAAAAAAAAGAAAAAAGGAAATGACACACAATAGAATTATGTAACTTCAAAAAATCTATTGTAAAATTACTGAAACTCATAGAAAAATTTTCTGAAGTGTCTGGTTATAGTAGTTACTCAAAAGTAAAGACCTTGATAGAGTTTACATTTGGGATGGTGAAAAAGTTCTTGAGATAGTTTGTGGTGGTGGATAGATAACAATATGAATATACTTAACTCCACTAAACTGCACATATAAAAATGCTTAAATGGCAAGTTTTATGTTATGTATATTTTATCACAATTAATAAAGTCAATGACTTGAGTTACTTGGAAAAAAAAACAAGTCATTTTTTTATAAAGTTGATAGAAGCTGCTCTGTTTCATAAGCTTCTGTGTTGTGGGTAAGATTGTCTTTAGGGGTGTTCATCTTGTTGGTATTAAGGACCATGAACCTGGTGACATTTGAATAGCTAGTCTCAGTAACATTAGAGACAGTGGGTGTAGCAATTATAAGACTGTGATGTTGCAACTGGTGGGTTAAGTTGCAGAACATTTATAACCTTTGTCCAGGGGCTAATGCATTGTTTTTATGCCCTTCAAGTCACAGTTTTGGGCAAAATACATGTAATTCAGGGACTTTGAGTTAATTCTAATTAAAGACTTTTATCTTTTTGAGCATATCTTTTAAATTCTAATTTAAACAATTTCTGAATATGGTCAAGAATGTTATAGCTTTTACTTTTTATCTTCTTCATGTCTCTGCATGTTTAGGAGTTTTAATTTTTAATGGAGAGATGAAAAGAGTGGAGAGAAAGAGAGAGAGAGAGAAATTGAAGTCACATTTAAAAAAAAATCTTAAGTATAAACTATAAACAAAATAAATATACAATGTACTGAATTGAAGAAGATATTCACCAATGATACATCCAATAAAGAGTTTATATCCAAAATTTATAGAAGACTCTTACAACTCAACACCAAAACACCTCCAAACAATTCTGTTAAGAAATGGGCAGATGACCTCAGTTGACATTTCCTCGAAGAAGATATGCACATGGCCAATAGACATTAAAAAAATATTCAACATCACTACTTATCAGAGATATTCAAATTAAAATCACAATGAGCTATCACCTCACAACTAACAGAATGGCTATCATCAATAAATCAATAAACAACAAATGTTAGTGAGAATGTGGAGAAAAGAGAATTCTGTACACTCTTAATGGAATTTCAAATTGGTGCAACCACTATAGAAAACAGTTTGGAGGTTCCTCAAATAATTAAAAATATAGCCAACTTTTGACCCATCAATTCTACTTCTGGATATTTATCTAAAGAAACACTAATTTGAAAAACAATAATTTGAAAAGATATATGCAGGCCTATGTTTACTGCAGCACTATTTTCAATAGCCAAGGTATGGAAGCAACATTAGTGCCCATCAATAGATAATTGAATAAAGAAAAAGAAGTACATATATAAAATGGAACATTACTCAGTCATAAAATTGAAATCTCACTACAGAGGGTGCCAAACAAATGTATACACATTTTAAGAAAGAAAATCTGTATTAAAATTGTAATAATGTATACCAATAACAAAAAATGAATACAAATCATGTTTGACTTCTGCAACTACAAGAGGTGATCAAAATGGTTACCATCAATATTTACGTAATACATAGATAACACCTCTTAAAACATGTATACATTTATTTGACATCTTTGGTATTTGTGACAACATGAATTGACCTAGTTCTAAAGGGCTTTTGCCCTATGGGATTTTAATTAGTAATGCACAACCATAGCAATAAAAAAACCCACTGGTGTTAATTCAAGAACAGTTACATGAATAGAACAGAACACAGAGTTCAGACCTACATACATTCAGAGAAGAGGGACACTTCTTTAATAGATCATTCTGGGTGACTGGCTCATATAGAGAAATGTATGCTAAGTGAAAAATGTCAGACTGAGAAAGACAAATACCATATGATCTCACTTATATGTGAAATCTAAAGAACAAAAGAATGAACAAACGAAACAGAAACAGACTCATAGATTCAGAGGACAAACTGATGGTTTCCAAATGGGAGGGGTTTGGTGCTTACTTTGGCAGCACATACACTAAAATTGGAATGATATAGAGAAGATTAGCATGGCCCCTGTGCAAGGATGACATCCAAATGGGAGGGGGTTGGGGGACTGGGTAAAAAAAGTAAAAGGATTAATAAGTACAAATTTATAGTTAAAAATATAATGATGAGTATGTAAAGCACAACATAAGAAATATAGTAAACAATATTATAATAATTATGTATAGTGTCAGATAGATACTAGACTAATTGGGGGATCACTTTGTAAATTATATAAATGTCTAACCACTATGCTGTACAACTGAAACTAATGTAAAGTAATATTAAACATAAAATATAATTGAAAAATAAAAATAATAAAAATGAATGTAAACAACCTAAAGAATTGAAGAAAATATTAGTAAATAATTAAATAATCTTAGTTACGGTTAAATTAATCTATTTTTCATTTGTATTCTATGCAAGTTTCCTCTCATGAATTTACATTTGTTTATTTGTCCTTTTTATCCTAATGTTTTTTTTCTTTTTTATAGGCAGGCTTTCTACAGTGTTTAATGAATATATTTTTATTTAAATGTGCTCATGCAAAATGTGTATTTTGTGTGAATGTACTTTTATTTATTCAACTGGTTTTATGTTACATATCTCCTAACATTTTTCATTGTTTTAATTAGCAATGTTTTTCAGATCTATCTTGGTATTTATGTGTGCATTTTATGTTTTTCTATGTATAATAATTTATTATATAAGTATACAAGGGTTGTCTGGAAAGTATCCAGCCATGTTATATAAAGAACAGAAGCAATTATGGCTGGATTATTTCTGGACAGCCCTCATACATCACAGTTTAGTTATCATCTTTTCCTGGGTTTCTCTGAATGCAGAGCTCAAGACACAGGCTTCTCTGCAGTTGATTTATATGAAAATGTGATCATAGGGAGCAGGAGTAAGCCACAAGAAGAGTTAAATAATAAAGACAAGAAAGGCAATACAAAGATGTATTACTAAATTTGTCACATCTATAAACAATAAGTGCTTGATCCTCCAGAACATTCCTATAAAATTTTTTATAAACTGTTTTATGAAATTTGTTTTTATGAACTGTGTTACAATGGTAGACAAAATTAAAAAGCATTCTTTAATGTTGACCACATGGACTGTAACTCACCTGCACTTCAGGGTTGTGTACGTGTGAATGTCAAGTGGGTTCGAGTGGCTGACTCACACTGTAAATCCTGAGAAACCCCAGGGCATCAAATGGTAGTTACACTGCATGGTCCTGAGAAAAGGCAAATATCAAATTGTATCTAGATAAAGCTGACTAAAATTATATGAAACAGGATGTCACAGTATTGGCTAGAATAAGAGAGGAGCATTGATGGACTGAATTAGTATACAGAGGTGTCCAATATACCTGTCATCTAGCCCACTGATGGACATCCAAGTTATCCCCAATCAGCACTACCAACCACAATGCTGCAAATAAGCATATATACATGCTTCTAATGGAAGTGTATGGATATTTTCCTAGGCAAAGAGTTCCAAAACTGCTATGAAAGGTGGACTAAGTACTGAGTTCAGTGCATAGCTTCCCAAGGGTAATACTTTGAAGGTGACCATAGTGATATTCAGCAATGAGGTATGTAGCACTTTTTCTAGGTTGATTTAATGAAATTAATTGTCCAACCTTGTATCTGACACTAAGGTTATGATATCTTACTGAGTTGTTTGTACAGTGATGTAAACATAAGTACATGGTGGCAAGTTCACAAACTTAATTGTCAGATTTTGGGTACAATGACAGCTCTGATGGCCATTCCAGAAAAAGAGTTCCAAAGTTGATTTGAAGGGTGAACTAGGCACTAGCATCAGTGCAAAACTTCCCAAGGAGAGTTCTTCAAAGGTGACAGTAGTGATATTCAGCAATGAGGTATGTAACACTTTTCCTAGTATGAGTTTCTGAAATAACTATATGAACTCCTATGGTTAAGAAAGTAATTACCAGGTATAAAGTATACTTAGTTTGAAAAAATTATGTCAGAGTGCTCCTCAGAATGGCTGTATAATTCTAGGTGCCAACAAAAAATGCATGAAGATTTCATTGTCTTTATATGAAATCATTCTGCTTTCTAATTCTGCCAGTTAGAGGTTTAAATTGATATATTTTTATATAACTTGTGTATTTTTATTTATCTGATTATGAATGAGTTTGGGTAGCCCATCCTATGCTTGTTAGACCTTGAGAATTTTCTCTTGTAATGTTAAAAAAATTCAACAAAGAATACAAACAAACAAAACCTCATAGATACAGATAACAGTTTAGTGGTTACTAGAGGGTACAGGGGGAGTGGAAGTGGTAGGAAAGGGTAAAGAGGATCAAATATATGGTGATGGAAGGAAAATTGACTCTGGGTAGTGAACACACAATGCAATAGATAGATGATATATTATAGAATTCTACACTTAAAACCTATGTAATTTTATTAACCAATGTCACCCCAATAATTTTAATTAAAAACATTCCTGTTAGGATTGTTACTTAATTCTTATTATTTTCAGGATATTCTAAGTATAAATACTTTGTAATTTTTAAACATTTCAAATAACTGCTCCCATTCTCTCTTCCCTCAGTTACTTTATTGATGGTTTCTTTTATTGATCAGATGCCTTAATTTCATACAACCAAGATTATAATCATTATTATTATTATTC
Organism: Lyroderma lyra; assembly: GCA_004026885.1. Lineage (NCBI taxonomy): Eukaryota > Metazoa > Chordata > Mammalia > Chiroptera > Megadermatidae > Lyroderma > Lyroderma lyra. Next base: position 20,999 of record PVJL010007128.1, on the reverse strand, counting down.
ATTTCCTTGCCTTGTGGTTTGTGTCTTTGAAAATTTAAGAATTTCTCCTTCACATTATGTCACAGAAATGCTTTTCAATACTGACTTATTTATATTTATAGTTTTACATTAATAAGTGGTATTAGGAGATATCCAGTTTTACATTTCTCTATATGAGCCAGTCATCCAGAATGATCTATAAAGAAGTGTCACCCATCTCTGAATACATGTAGGTCTGAACTCTGTGTTCTGGTTTATTCATGTAACTGTTCTTGAATTAATACCGGTGGGGTTTTTTTTATTGCTATGATTGTGCATTACTAATTAAGATCCTATAGGGCAAAAGCCCTTGTGGTACACTTTTATTAAGATTGACAAAATAGTTGTAAATTTTTATTCTTCTATATATTTTTAGAATAATTTTATCAGGTTTAAAAATAATACTAGAATTTGATAGACATTGCATTGAATTTATAAATATGGAGAAATTTAGAGTATCGTTTCATTTCATGTAAGAACATAAAATGATGTTTTATTCATTAAGAACATCTTCTATTTTGCCCAAAACATTGATGGTAACATTCTTTCAGGTAAGCCACTAATTGGTATTCCAATTAATAATCTTACAATTCCTTAAATTTGTATACTTCATGCTTACATAAACAAACTTTTTATATGGAATCATATATATCTTCTTTTTATCTTCATTATTTTTATCTTCTTCATTACATCATTTTATACATTTTATTCTCATAATCTGGATAAAATAGCTCTTTCTTTTCCTAGATTTCTCATTAATGCCAAGAATTATCCCTATCAACTTTTGTGTTATCCCCATTAATTTTTGTGTCAATAATAGGTGTTTCACAAATGTTGCAATAGTTAATTAGTTATCAAGTACATAAATGAGTTGACAAATTATTAATAATCTCTGAGATAAAAAAATAAATTTTGTAAATCCCCATTTCATATACTAAGAAACTAAGGCATAGTAAAATATTTTTCTTTCTGTTTACTGATCTTCAGAACCTAGAAAATTACCTAATACATAGTAGGTGCTCCATAAATATTTTCTAATGAAAGAGAAACTGAGAGTTGGAGGCAAAGGATGGATATAGGCCCAAATGTTACTTTAGATCTAGATCACTCTTTTATAGGTGTAGGACACTGGGTTCCATATATATTATCTAAGGATGGTCTAGACTCATTCTACTTAGCTTCATTTCTTAAAATACTACTAATTTCACCATGGAAATTTTCTTTTGAATAAAGAAATTTTTTCAGATTTAGAAAATATTTTAATAACTTGCTTATACACTTCTGAAGTATAGATGTTACCGGATTAGTGTATTTCAAATAATAACCACTTTGAGAGTATACATTAAAATTACTTTAGAAAATGCAGTTGAACGGCCAGTCAAGATCCAACACAGGAAACCCAGAGCGGCACAGTGACAGATAGGAGATCCATATATTGCAAAAAAAAAAAAAAAGAAAAGAAAAAACAACAACAACAAAAAGAAAAACACCTGAGAGTTAGAAGGGAGGGAGCAGAGACAGATCGTGACTGGACCCAACCGTGGCTAACTAAAGAAACTAGAAAGGAATCAGGGAACACTGGCTAAGGAGCAGCATGAACCTGGGCAGTGGGGAGGCCAAATGGTGACAAGGGTGAATATGAGAGTAGCTAAGAGCCTGTGAGACAGTGGGCAAGTTGGACTGAGCAACTGAGCATATTAGAAACACAGCCCAGAAACGTGCCTTAGGTGACAGGGAAATTAAACAGAACTTTTGAACTGCCCTAGGTGGAAATACAGCCCCCATTTGCAGTTCCACAGCTATTTGCCCTTGAAATTGAAAGCAGCCACCTGCCATGGAAATGCTGAAACATGGTCCTGGGTAAAACACAGGCTCAGTAGAAGGGAAAGAGGCTGATCTGGTGGTACTCTCCACAACCACTGTGAGTGACCTCTGATTGCATTTCATTGGCCTCACCTCTCTCTTCCAGCCTCTCTGACAAACCACAGAAGTAAAGCAACCACAGACTGCTGCTCCTCCAGGCCCAAGTGGAGACCAGAGATATGGCTTAGCCACCTCTCTTAACTCTCTCCCAAAGCTTTCCCCCCCAGTTCCACCTGGTATCTGCTCTACAGCAAGACACTACAGAGATACTAACCAGAAAGAGAAATAAAAGATTCCACTGGAATTTTCCCAGGAAAAGCTCTCATGCCCAGAAAGGAGGACATTGCATCCACTACCACTGTGCTAAGAAACACTATGAATACCTTAGGATTTACAGCCGCTCAGAAAGAAGATGAAAAACCTCCAGGAAAAGATCTTCTAGGTCTAGAAATTTATGAACTAAGTGACACAGAATACAAGGCTGCAGTTATAAAGGCTTTCAGAGAAATGAAAACATATTGGCAGAACACCCTATTTGAGATGAAAGATCTCAGAAAGAAAATGCATGAACAAAAGGAACAATTTAACAAATAAATTGAAATTATTAGAAAGAATAAGTTGGACATTCAGAAGATTAGCAAAACAGTAAAAGAAATGAGAAATGAAATAACTGCCATAGGAAACAGGGCCAATCAGATAACGGAATCAGTGATATTGAAGATTGCAACATGGAAACAACACAAAAAGAGGAAGATAGGGATTTCAAAGTCAAAAGGATTTTAAAAACTCTACAAAAACCACCTGACTTCATTAGAAAAAAACAATATTAGACAAATAGGCTTAGAAGAAGGGACAGAAAAATATCTAAAAAGAGGATACTCAAACAAATAGTAGAAGAAGACTTTCCAAACCTATGGAAAGATCTGAAATGCCAAATTCAAAAATAAAAGAGGTCCCCTAGCTACCTGGACATTAGCAGATCTTTCCCAAGACACATTATATTGAAGATGTCAAAAGACAAAAACAAAGATAATTCTCAAAGCAGTTATGAAGGGAAAACGCTATAATTTTTAATGCAAAACCCATCAGGCTATCACCAGACTTCTCAGAAGAAACTCCACAAGACAGGAGGGAGTGGAATCAAATATTTAAAATATTACAAGAAGAAAATTCCAGCCAAGAATAAGTTATCCACCAAAATTATCCTTTAGATATGATGGAGGAATAAAGAACTTCTCAGACATACAAAAGATGAGAGAATTCTCAAGCATGAGGCCAGCATTTCAGGAAACAATGAAGGAGGCTCTTGGACCTGAAACAAAGCATCAGAATACATGGAATAGAGTTGGTACAACAGAAAAGAAATTTTTTTAAAAAAGAAAGAAGTAATGGCCATAGGAAATTCTCACAATTCAATCGCCATTCTAAATGTAAGTAAATTGAACTCACCAATAAAAAGACACAGAGTAGCAGGATGGATTAAAAAACAAAACACATCCAAATGCTGTCTCCAAGAGAGACACCTGAGTCATAAGGAAAAAACAGACTCAGAGTGAAAGGATGGGAAAAAAAATACTTCAAGCAATAGGTATCCAGAGAAGAGCAGGAGTTACCATCCTGATATCTGATGAAACAAACTTCAGATTGAAAAAGAACAAGAGACAAAGATGGACATTTCATAGTGACAGAGGGGACGATACAACAACAACAACAAACACTCGACACTAATTAATATATATTCCCCTAATCAGGAAGCACCAAAATAAACAAAGCAATTACTAACAGATCTGAAAGCAGAAACTGACAAAAACATAATCATAGTAGGGGACCTAAACATCACCTTAACAACCATGAACAGGTCACCCAAAAAGAAAATAAATAAGAAAATATCAGTTTTAAATGACACATCACAACAATTAGACCTAAGAGATAATTAGAGAACACTTCATCTGACAAAAAAAAGAGGATACCTTCATTCTAATGCACATGGAACATTCTCAAGGAAAGACCATATGCTAGAACACAAAATTACCCTCAGCAAGTTCAAGAGGATTGAAATCATACCAAGTGTACTCTTAGACCACAAAGCTTTGAAATTAAAATTCAACTGCAGAAAGAAAGCAGAACAATTACATATACATGGAGATTAAACAACATCTTATCGATAAAAATGACTGCATCAAAGAACAAAAAAATGATTAAAATGTATAAAACTTGACAATGAAAATACAACATATCAAAATTATTGGGATGAATAAAAAGCAATAATAAGAGGGAAATTTATATCATTACAGGTCTATCTTAAGAAACAAGAAAAATCACAAGTAACCATCTCAACATCCCATTTTAAAGAACTAGAAATAAAAGAAGAGAAAAAAATCAATATCAACAGAAGGAAAGAAATAATAAACTAAGGGAAGAGATAAACAAAATCAATCACAAAAAGACAATAGGAAAAAGTTAATGCAACAAGGAGCTTGTTCTTTCAAAAAATAAACAAAGTTTACAAACCCTTGGCTAAACAAAGCAAACGATGAAAGCAAATGACAACAATAACCAAAATTAGAAATAAAAGGAGAGAAATTGCAGCTCATAACCATAGAAATACAAGGGATCGAAAGAAAATATTATGAAGGGTTTTATGCCACTAAATTTAACAACCTAGAAGAAATGGACAACTTTCTGGAAACATATAGTCTACCTAGACAAAGCCAAGAAGAACTGGATAATCTAAATAGAGCAATCAATAGTAAAGAAAATAAAACAATCACCAAAACCTTCCAAAAGGCAAAATCCCTGGACTAGACTGTCTTACCAATGAATTTTACCAAGCATTCAAAGAATTAATTCCTATCTTTTTTACACTCTTCCAAAACATTGAAGAAGGAAACAAACTTGCCATTTATTTTACAAGGCAAACATTACCCTAATACCAAAGCCTGGTATAAACAAAAAAAAGAAAGAAAGAAAGAAAGAAAACTATACACCAATATCTCTGATGAACACAGAGGCAAAAATCTTAAACAACATATTAGCAAATATAGAATACAACAATGCATCGAAAAAGATTATACATCATGATCAAGTAGGATTCATCCTGGGAACACAAGGATGGTTCAACATATGAAAAACAATCAATGTGATACACCTCAAAAACAAAATAAAAGATAAAGCCCATATGGTCATATCAATTGAGGCAGAAAAAGCATTTGACAAAACACAATATCCATTTATGATCAAAACACTAAATAAAATAAGTATAGAACAAAAGTATCTCAACATAATAAAGCTCACATATGACAATCCCTCGGCTAACATCATATTGAATTGGGGACAGGTGTAGCCTATTCCCCTAAAATCAAGAACAAGACAGGGATGTCCCCTGTCACCACTGCTATTCAAAATAGTACTGAAAGTTACAGCCACAGCAATCAGGCAAGAGAAAGGAATAAAATGTATCCAAATTGGGAAAGAAGAGATGAAACTGACACTATTTGTCTATATTTGATCTTTTATATAGAAAATTCCAAATATTTCACCAGGAAAGTATTAGAAACAATGAATGAATGCAGTAAAGTTACAGGGTACAAAATCAATGTGAAAAATCAGCATTTCTGTGTACAAAAACAAATCTTCAGAAAAAGAAATGAGGGAGTCAATTCCTTTTGCTATCACAACAAAAAGAATAAAATACTTGGGAATTAACAAAAGTCTTGACGGATTAGACACAGAAAACCATTAGACAGTTTTGAAAGAAATTCATGCAGACACAAAGAAATGAAAAAATATTTCCCGTTTAATGATAGGAAGACTTAACATTGTTTAAATGGCCAATTTGCTCAAATCAATCTTGCTCAAATCAATCTAAAGATTTAATGCAATACTTATGAAAATCCCACAACCATAATTTCATGAAATAGATTTAAAAATTATCAGATTTATATGGAACCATAAAAGACCTTGAATTGCTAAAGCAGTATTACATAAAAAGAATAAGAAAGTTCCCTGATGGTGTAGTGGCTAGGCTTTGGCACTCTCAATGCCATGGGTTGGATTTTCAGCCAGGGAACCACCAAAAAAAAAAAAAAAGAAAGAAAGAAAGAAAGAAAGAAAGAAAAAAGAATAAGGCTGGTGGTATTATGCTTCCTGACGTCAATTTATATGACAAAGCATCAATAATCAAAACAGCTTGATATTGGCAGAAAAGAAGAAACATAGACCAATGGAACAGAACTGAAAACCCAGAAATAAATCCACAAATTTATGGACAAATGATTTTTGACAAAGGAGCAAAAAATATGCAATGGAAAAAAGACAGCCTCTTCAGTAAGTGATGCTGAGAAAGCTGGAAAAAACATATGCAAAAGAATTAATCTGAGCTATGAATTCTTATCAAATATAAAAATTAACTCAAAATGGATTAAAGACATTCATATAAGACCCAAAACCATAAAATGCATAGAAGATAGCATAGGTAATAAACTTATAGACCTAGCGCTCAAGGAAAACTTTATGAACCTAACCTGAAAGGCAAGGGAAGTAAAAGTAAAAATAAATGAATGAGACTATATAAAACTAAAAAGCTTCTGTATAGTAAAAGAAACCATCAACAAAGCAAAGCGACAGCCAACTGAATGGGAGAAAATATTTGCAAACAATACATCAGATAAGGGTCTAATATCTAAAATATATAAATAACTAATATGACAACAACAAAAAAAGTGAACAACCCAATTAAAAAGAGGGCAGAGGAACTAAACAGACTTCTCCCATGAAGAAATACAAATGGCCAGCAGACATATGAAAAAACGCTCATCCTCATTAGCTATCAGGAAAATGAAAATCAAAACCACAATGAGATACCACCTCACACCTGTTAGAATGGCTATTATCAACAAGACAAGGAATAACAAGTGCTGGAGAGGATGTGGAGGAAAAAGAACTTTTGCACACTGCTGGTGGGAGTGAAAACTGGTATGACCCCTATGGAAGACGGTGTGGAGGTTCCTCAGAAAATTGGGAATGGAGGGAGTTCCCTGGTGGTATAGTGGCTTAAGGCTTCGGCGCTGGCGCTGTCAGCGCTGCGGCCTGGGTTCGATTCCCGATCAGGGAACTACCCACGTACCAAAAAGCAAACAAAAAAAATAGAAAAAAAAAAAAAAAAAGAAAATTGGGAATGGAGTTACCATATGATCCAGCAATCCCCCTTCTGGGGATGTACCCCAAAATCTTGAAATTCTTAGTCCACAAAGACTTATGTACCCCAAGGTTCATTGCAGCATGTTCACAGTGGCTAAAACATGGAAACAATGAAAGTGCCCTGGGACAGATGACTGGATAAAGAAGCTGTGGTACATATACACAATAGAATATTACTCAGCTATAAGAAAAGAAGAAATAATGCCATTTACAACAAAATGGATGGACCTAGAGATCATCACGCTAAGTGAAATAAGTCAGACAGAAAAATTCAAAAACTGTATGACTTCATTCATATGTAGAATATAAAACTGAAAGCAACAAAGAAAACAAACAAACAAAAAAACCCATGGACACAATCAATAGTTTAATGTTTATTTGGGGACAAGTGGGGAGGAAATGGGAGTAGGGGGTGGGAGTGAGAGAGTAGGGAGTGGAGTTAAATATAGGGGGATGGAAAGAGAACTGACACTGAGTGATGAACTTATACAACAAGTTGACAATAAACTGTAGAATTGTACACCTGGACCTATGTAATTCTTGCTAACCAATGTTACCCCAATAAGTCTAACAATAAAAAAAACACTAAAATTCAAATGCACTCATATAACTCAATAGCAAAAACAACCTGATGGAAAAAATGGACAGAGAAACTAAATAGACATTTTTAGAAAGAAGACATACAACAAGACCAACAGGTATATAGAAAGGTGCTTAACATCACTATCCTTAGGGGAATGCAAATCAAAATCACAATGAGATATCACCTCACATCTTTTAGGATATCTATCATTAAAAAGACAAGAGATAAATATCAGTGAGGAAGTGGATAAAAGGGAACACTGTTCCACTGTTGGTGGGAATGTAAATTGGTATATCCACTATAAAAATATTATTGAGGTTATTCAAAAAGTTAAAAATAGAACTATCATATAACCCACAAATCCCACTTCTACGTATGTAACCTATATGTATATACATGAATTAATAATAAAACAGAATGAAGAGATACTTGTACTCTCATGTTTGTTGCAACATTATTCACAACAGCTAAACTATGGATACAACTAATTATCTGCAAACAGATTAATAGATTAAGAAGATGCAGGTGATATCAGCATCAATCTAGTATGAGTTATTCTTTTTTTCTTCCTCTTTTGTTTGCAGCTATTCATACATAACCAAACAAACAAACACAAACAAATAAACCTCTGCACAGTATCTCAGGACACCAAAAGATTCATCTATCTGTGAATCTGAAAGTGTGTGAATTTAAACATGAAGAAAGCAACAGAGTGACAAAAGTGACAGCAGAGGTGTTGACAACAGGGAAAGAAGCAGCCAGCTTGGCAGTGAGCAAACATGACCATTCTGTTAGAGAAGGTGAAGGGTGAAGGTGATGAGTGACAGTCTGCCTGGCCATGTGTACTGTAGTTGGAGGGGCCAGTTGCTTTCTCAGAAAAGATACTGTAAAGACTGGGGAAGAGAAAGAAAAGGAAGTGGGCAGACAAGGAGAACTGAAAGTAAACATCTACTGCTGTGTTTCCCAAGAGGTAAGAGAACTTTCTTCAGACCTCTGAGGACACCCCTGCACTTGAGAATCTCACCACCAGGCTGTGGGCACACCCAAACCTTCAAGTACTAAGTACATACCTCCTTCTGCTCTACCTCCATCCTTTGCTTATTTTTTTTAATGTAGTCTTTCAAACTTAGTGGTAAGTAAGCTACTGTAAGAGAACACAGAAATTTGTTTTATAGCAACATTTTTTGGAAAATAAATGGAAGGCTTATAACTACCAACTTGTTAAACTGGTAGGTTCAAAGTAAACAAAGCCTTGCCTAAATAAAATAAAAATTGATATTTCCTATTTCAAATGCAGTGGCACAAGCAAGTTCCATCAAACACCATGAAAAAATAATAGTATTATGATATCACAAAAAGAAAATAACAAGTTTTTAGCAACCAAACCCAAACACATAGAGTATTACACTTGATCTTAACCATCAAGCTGAGAAGTGCTATATAGAGCATTAAAGAATTTTAAATAGATGGTATGAAGACATTCAATTAGTTAGGTGAAAACTCAGAAAGGTATTACAATAATTTCAGGAGTAAAATTACTGAACAGAAAAAGTACTTTACCAAAGATACTGAATTTTTTAAATAGAACCAAACAGTAATTTTGGAGCTGAAGAACTCAGTAAATGAGATGAAGAACGCACTATAATTAATTGGAAATAGATTAGATCATATGAAAGAGAGAATTGGTGAGCTTGAGGATAGAAATATAAAAATCATTCAAATATAAAAGGAGAATGAAGATTTAAGAATGTGAAAAAACCCTATAATACTATAAGAACTATCTACTTGATTAGAAAAAATAACATAAGAATAATGTGTATCATAAAAGGAGAAAAAAATGGAGATAGGAGCAGAGAGTGTACTTAAAAATAATAAAAGCTGCGAACATCCCAAACCTAGGTAAGAAACTGAATATACAAGTTCACAAAAGTAATAAAACACATTATTGTCTCAAGGCAAAAAGATCTTCTTCAAGAATCTGTATTAAACCTCTCAAAACTCAATGATAAAGTATTTTTAAAGGCAGCCATGGAAAATAAGACAGTAACCTGTAAAAATATTCTCATTGGGCTATCAGCAGATTACTCAGCAGAAACTCTATAGGCAAAGAGAAAGTACAATTAAAGATTAAAATTTTGAAAGATAAAAACTCCCATGCAAGAGACCCTTATGTGTCAAAATAATTCTTCAGATATGAAGAAAAAATAAAGACTTTCTAAAACAAACAAAAGTTGAGAAAGTTTACCACCAATAAATCTGTTCTACAACAAATGTTGATAGGAGCTCTTCAGGCTAAAATAAAAAGACAAAAGTACATACAACTCATTATAGTGATAGGATACTGTAATTTGTTTTCAGAATACTATACTAAACTTAATTATAGTATAAAAGTTTACAGAAAAGAGCATTAAATATAGCTAATACCATTTGGTAAAAAAGTCACCAAATGAAAGGTCATTTATGACATCAAAAATATAAAAGGAGAGAGAATGAAGATGGCAGAGTAGGTAAACACTGTTCCTACTTCATTCCATGAACACATTGAAATTACAACTAAATTATTGAACAGCCAATAGGGAAAACCATCTGAAGACTAGCTGAACAGAAGTTTTATAACTAAAGATACAAAGAAGAGGAAGCCACATTGAGACTGGTAAGAAAAACACAGATACAAAGAGGCAAAACTCTGGTGGTGATATAGAATCAGGAGAGATATTTCAGCTGCAGTGGTCCCCCCAGAAGGGCAAGGGACCCCAGTCCCTTCTCAGCCCAGAGCTCTGGTGCTGGAAAGAGGAGCCCCAGAACATATGACTGTGAAAACAGTGGTGACTCTGACCATCCAGTTGGGATGGAAGGCTGTGGGAAACCCAGATGTCCTCTTAAAGTGCCTTCACAGACTCAGTCACTCATGGGTACTCACCATGGGCTCTGGCAGAAAGAAGGTAACTTGGGGCATTGGAAGCATACAGTAGGCAGAATGAGGTATGTGGCTTTGAGGTAAAAGCTGGAAAACTGTTACCATTGTTTTCAGGGTGAGTCTTCCTTTCTTGCAGCTGGATGCCATCTTTACTGTGTTGTGCCCATCCCTACCTGGCCAAATATGAACATAAATTTTCTGGTGAGCTCCACTCACTCCATTCTACTGACACTCTGTGTCCCTACTCCAACCAATTCCCCCAACGCTGAAGCACTTTCTCTGGTGAGCAGTTAGCCCCACCCACACTGCTATTTTTCTTGGAAAACTATCAAAGTCCGCAGGCTCCAGGAGGACAGTGACAAGCATTGATGTGCTCTGAAACTTTTGCTGAGTAGCTTCAAGCACAGCATTGGCACCAAACCAGGCACCCAGCACAGGTGATGAAAGAGACAGTGAGTGCTAAGGCCCCACATGGCCCTTCCTACACTAGGCTATTCAGCAATGCTGGCATATATAGCAGATCTACTAATACATAGAAGAAAAAAAAAAACACAAATAGGCATCCAAAATAAGGAAACAAAGAAATATGTCTTAAATAACAAAACAGCAGAAATTTCTGGAAAAAAATAATACAATGAAGGCAAGTAACCTATCAGATACAGAGCTCAAAACAGTGGTTTTAAAGATGCTCAAGGAACTTAGTGAAAACTTTAATAGAGAGATAGCAAGCATAAAGAAGGACATAAAAACATAAAAAAGAACCAGTCAGATGAAGAATACAATAACTAAAATTCAGAATGCAATAGAAGGAATAAACAGCAAACTAGATGGAGCAGAATATCAAGTCAGTGATTTAGAAGACAGGGTAGCAAAAAGCATCCAATCAGAACAACAAAAAGGAAAAAGAATCCAAAAACTGAGGATAGTTTATGGGGCCTCTGACAACATCAAGCACAACATTCACAACATATGAATACCAGAAGGAGAAAGAAAAAAGCAAGAAATTGAGAACCTATTTGAAGAAATAGTGACTGAAAACTTTTCTAACCTGGCAGAGGAAATATGCATAAAAGCCCAGGAAACACAGAGAGCCCAAAACAAGATGAATAAAAATAAACTGACACCAAGACACATTATAATTAAAATGGCAAAGGTTAAAAACAAACAGAGAATCCTAAAAGTAGCAAAAGAAAAACAACTAGTAATTTATTAGGGAACTGCCAAAAGACTGTCAGCTGATTTCTCAACAGAAACTTTACAGGCCAGAAATAAGTGGCAGAAAATATGCAACATGATCAAAAGCAAGGACCTACCATGAGGATGACTCTACACAGCAAGGCTATCATTTAAAAATCAAAGGACAAATAGAGAACTTCCCAGACAAATACAAGTAAAGCAGTTCTTCACTACCAAATCAGAATTACAAGGAATGTCAGAGAAACTTTTTTTATGTGGGGTGACCTTGGTTAACAAGGATTATATAGGTTCCAAGCATACAATTCTATAGTACATTATCTTTGTGTTGCATTATGTGTTCACCATCCAGTGTCAGTTCTCTTTCCATCACCATATATTTTGTTCCCTCTCCCTCCTCTCCTATGCCCTCATTTTCTTTCACCAACTCCCGAGAAACTATTTTAAAATGGAAAAAAAGCAAAATTACAAATAATAAAATGGCAATAGGTACATATCTATCAACAATTACCTTCAATTTAATTGAATTAAAAGCTTCAATCAAAAGAAATAAAAGGCATTTTGCTGAGTGGAGTGTTAGAGAAAGACATGCAATTTGATTTCACTTATATATGGACTCTAAAGAAATAAATAAACAAACAAAACAGAAACAATCTCAGATACAGAAAACATTGGGATGGCTGCCAGATGGGAGAAACTAAGGTGTGTGGGCGAAAAAAAGCGAAAGGGTTAGAAAGTACAAATTGGTTATTACAAAGTAGTGAAAGGGATGTAGGGTATAGCATAAGGAACATAGTCAATAATATTTTAGTAACTATGTATGGTGTCAGGTGGGTACTAGATTTGTTGAGGTGATAGGTGGAAGAAAGTTGGGGGCAGGTTGAAAAAATAAAGGGATTAAGAAGTATAAACTGATAGTTACAAAACAATCATGGGAATATAGCAAAGCATAGGAAATATACTTGCTAATATGGTAATAACTATGTATAATGCCAGGTGGGTATTAGACTAGTTAAGAGGATTACTTCTTAAATTGTATAAATGTCTAACCACTATGCTGTACATCTAAAATTAATATAAAATAATATTAAATTAAAAAACAAGAGGCAGTTCACGTGTACAGTGGAATATTACTCAGCCATAAAAAAATGAATTAAATTTTGTTATCTGCAACAAGCTTGTTGAACCTAGAGCCTATCATGCTGAGTGTAGTAACCCAGATAGAGAAAGATAAATGTCATGTGATTTCCCTTATTTCTGCAATCTAAAGAACAAAATAAATAAACAAACAAAACAGAAACAGACTCATAGATACAGAGAACATTTTGATGGTTGTCAGATGAGAGTGGGTTTGGACAGGTGGGTAAAACAGGAGAAGATATTAAAAAGTACAAATTCATAGTCACAGGGTTATAAAGCACTGCATGGCATATACAGTCAATAATACTCATATTGTAATAATTATGTATGGTATCAGGTGGGGACCAGATTTACCAAGGTAATAATTTTGTAAGTTATATAAATGACTCATCACTATCACTATGTTGTATATCTGAAGCTAATATTGTATGTCAAATCTAATTGAAAAAATTTTAATGTAAAAAATAAAAAAACTTCAAAAAGTATAAAATAAAAAGAATTAAAAAAGAAAACCTTTGTAAGTGAATACAGATGAATCGCTATCCACAGGAAAAAAATAACTATTTTAACTATGAGATATTTTATGTAAACCTTATGGTAACTACAGAGAAAAATCTAGAGCAGAGACACAAAACATAAATATGAAAGAGACTGAGCAAATCACTATGAAAAATGACCAATGTATGAAGGTAGACAGAAATAGAAGAAAAAAAATAACAGCAAAGACACAAAATAGCCAAAGGCAAAAGATAAAATGGCCATAGTAAATTCTTACATGTAAATAATCATCCAAAATTGAAATGGACTGAACCCGTCAGTCAAAAGGCACATAGAGGCTACATAGATAAAAAAAAGGGAGACCCAACTATATGTTACTTAAAGGAGATTTCATATTTAAAGGCACACATTAGATCAAAGTGGAAGATAATATTCCAAGCAATTCGAAATAAAAAGAAGATGGGTATAGGAATAATTTTATCAGATGGAATAGATTTTAAGCCCAAAAGAATATCAGGGGACAAATAAGGTTGTTATGTAATGATAAGAAGAACATTAAATTAAAAAGATATAACTATTATAAATATATATACTCCTACACCCTAGAACTAAAATATATTAAGCAATTCCATATTTTAAAGAAGGAATAACCAACAATACAATAATTGTAGAAGACTTCAATACTTCATTATAGAAAATGAATAAGTTGTCCAGACAGAAAAACAGGAAGAGCATATTTAAATCAAACCACACTTTAGAACATAAAATTGAAAGCAACAAAGAAACAAAACTAAAGGACACAGTCAATAATTTAGGAGTTATCTGAAGGTAAGTGGGAGAGGAGTGGAGAAGGGAAATGGACACAAATATGTGATGATAGAAAGAGAACTGACTCTGCATGAGGAACACATAATACAACACTTAGATGATGTATTGTAGAATTGTACACCTGAAGCGCCTATGTAATTTTTACTAATTAATGTCACCCTTATAAATTTAACAATAAAAAAGGCAAAAATAGAACACATAAAATTTATAGCTATATACAGAATTTCCATTCAACAAAAACAGAAAACACATTCTTCTCAAGTGCCCATAAAACATTTTCCAGGATCAATCATACAATAACACACAAAACAAATCTTAGCAAATTTAAAGAGATTGAAATACAAACTGTCTTCTCTAATCACAATGGTATGAAACTAGAAACCAACAAGAGGAAAGTAAGGAGATATAGAAATGTGTGGAAACTAAACAAAAGACTTCTATACAACTGAGTCAAGGAAGACATCAAAAGAAAAATCAAAACATTATCTCAAAACAAATATATAAACACTACACATCAAATATTGTGGGATGCTGCAAAGCAGTCATGAGAAAAAAGTTTATAGAAATAAAATTACATATTAAGAATTTAGTAATATTTCAATCAATCTAAATTAACACCTCAAGGAACAAGAAAAAAATTAAGCCCTAAGTAAGCAGATGGAAGCAAATAATAAGTATCAGGTTGGAAATAAATAACATAGAACCCAGAAAATTAATAGAAATGATTTAAAAAATAACTAAAAGCTGGTACTTCAAAAAGCTAAATAAAATTAACAAAACTTTAGCTAAACTGAGAGAAAGGAGAGAAGGCATAAATAAATAAAAATTTTAAAAGGAGATTAAAAAGAAACACATTACAAATGATACTACAGAAAAAAATAATTATACTAATATTAAAAATTACATGCCAATAAATTGTATAACCCAGAATAAATTAATGCATTGCTAGAAACACACAACCTATCAAGACTGAAACAGAAGTAAATAGAATATCTGAAAATACCCATAATGAGTAAAGAAATTGAATTATTAATAAAAGAAAAAAATTCTAAAAATTCACTGAAGTATTTTACCAGTCATTTAAGAAAAAAGTAACACCAATTCTTCTCATACACTTTAAAATATTGAGGAGGTAGGGATACTTCCAAACTCATTCTATGAGGTCAGTATTTTTTGGTACCAAAACCAAATGAGTATGCACCACACAGAAATAAAACCATAGATAAATATCCCAGATGAATATTGGTAAAAAGTTCTTAACAAAGTACTAGCAAATTGAATGCAAGAGCACATTGAAATGATTATATAAACAAGGTCCAAGATAGCAGAATAGCCAAACGCTATGCCTGCTGCCTCTCAGGATCACATAAAATTACAACTGAATTATAGAAAAATCATCCTTGAGGATCACCTGAAGACTAGCCTAACAGAACCTCTATAACTAAAGATACAATAAGGAGGTCAGATTGAGACTAATAGAAGGGGTGGAGACGTGAAACAGGCAGACACCAAAATCACAGGCAGCACTACGACAAACTCCTTGGTGGTGGAGGTCCCCCCTGAAGATTTAAAGGTCTCAGTCCCACACTGGGCTCCCCAGCCCAGGGGTCAGCCTGTGCTAGGAAGAAGAGTTCTCGCAACTTCTGGCAGTGAATATAATGAGGAGTCCATCCATATATCTCCGTGAGATGGAAGGTGGCCAAAACCCCAAACATCCACTTAAATAGCCCACACATAGATTCACTCACTCACAGGCACTCACTCTGGTTTCTGACACAGGTACAGTGACTCAAGTCTCCAGAGACATACAGGGAAAGACTGAGTTGTGGGGCTTCAGAGCAAGGGCTAGAAAGACAGCCACTATTACCTTTTGTGGCACCTACCTCAGGTGGATTCATCTTTCCAGTGTGGAATCCACACCTATAGGGCCAAATCTGAGATGGGATTGGTCTGGTACAATGCACACATGAATGCACTACCTTATTGATTCCCTTGGACCCCACCCAGCTAGTATGGCATTACCAAGACATCTTCAATCCCTGCTCTGCACACTACCAGAGGTTTGAATAGCAGAAAATGGTATGTGATGGCCTGGGAAATATTCGATAGCAGACAGTCAGCCCCAGCTCATGCCACAGCCTCTCTTGGATAGTCCTCAGAGATTTTACCACCTTGAGGCAAGAATAGGCTGGTTGAAATGTTATTAGGGCATTTTGCATAGTGGCCATGGGCTTAGCACTGGCACAAGAAGTGAATATGCACTGGACACACCCCATAAATCCCTGGGCCCTAGCCTCAGCAAACTTTAGCAACATTGTTGGGGGGTACTGTCAACACCTGGTCAACCAGCCCAGCTTATGCTCCTAACAAGACTCTTTGAGCTGCTGAGCCTTACAGTAAGCTGGCAGGTGGCAACAGGCCTAGGTGTTCCTGGGCCTTTTTAAAGCTACCCCAGGCCTGATACTGGTGGCAGCCAACCTCGGTTCACAGAGAGGCCACCTGAACAGGCCTCCAGGTCCAACTCAGGCAGCAACTAATTGCATAGAGCTTTGTAGCTCTGACCAGGTAATACTGGCCTGTCATAGGCAATGCATAAGTTGGTTTGCATGGGAGCCCCTCCAAATAGGCACACATAATAGCACACCCAGAGGTCAGCCTCAGACCACATCAAAGCACTACCAAATTAGCTCCAAATGTGGCCCATCCAAAAGGCTGTTATCTACAGGCACAAGAGCTCATTTGGGCAAATCCGATTCTGAGAGGTCAGCCACCACACACAAGCTCTTATCCTTTGTACATAGTCACATCTCACAGTCATTCAGCTTGAGAGTCAATTTCACCCACTGACACATCAAAAATAGTTAAAGCTTGACTACAACAGGACAGGACAAACAACACACATGAGGGACACACCTGGAACACCTGTACAGATGATCACAGACTGCATCACTGGACCACACAGGACACCTACCACAAAAGGCCACTTGGAAAAGATTGAGGGACATCAGAAAGCTTCCTAATATATAGAAGCAAACACAAAAAAGCAGTTGCAATGAGGAAACAGAGACATATCCCAAATAACAAAATAAGAGAAAACTTCAGGAAAATAACTAAATGAAATGAATGGAAAACAACCTGTGTGACACAGTTTAATACACTGATTATAAGGATGCTTAGAAGACTTAATGAGATCCTAAAAAATAGTAACCATAAAAAAATAGAAAACATAAAAAGGAATGAGTCAGAAATAAAAAAATACAATAACTAAAATGAAGAATAGACTAGAAGGAATTAACAGCAGATTAAATGAAGGAGAGGATCGAATCAATGAATTAAAAGACAAGGTAGCAGAAAAATAATCAGAACAACAAAAAGCAAAATAAATAAATACATACATACTTACATACATAAGAAGATAGTTTTAAAAACCTGTGAGACAACATTAAGTACAACAATAGTTGCATGATAAAAGTACCAGAAACAAAAGGAAAGAAACCAGGGATCAAAAGCTCATTGAAAGAAACAAAGACAGAAATCTTTCCTAACTTGATGAAGACAATAGACATACAAGCCAAGGAAGTACAATATGAATCCACACAGGACCATACCAAGACACATCATAAATAAAATGGAAATGGCTAAAGACAAAGAGAGAATACTATAAGGAGCAAAAGAAGGACAACTAATCACTTACCAGGAAGCTCTCATAAGACTATCAGTGAATTTTTCAACAGAATATTTGTAGGCCAGAAAGGAGTGGCAGAAAATATTCAAAGTCATGAAAAGCAAGAACCTATAAACAAGACTAGTCAACCCAGCAAGAAAATAATTTAAAATTGAAAGAGAAAGAGACTCCACGACAAGAAAAAGATAAAGGAATTTATTCCTACCAAACCTGTATTATAAGAAATGTCAAGATGAAGAGAGGAAGAACAAACAACCAAACAAAGAAGATAAAAAATATAAATAATAAAATGACAATAACTGTGTACTTATAAAAACAACTTTAAATGTAAATGGATTAAATGTTCCAATCTGAAGACATAGGATAACTCGATGAATAAGAATTCAAGACTCATACACATGCACATAACACCCACCTCAGATCAAAAGACAAACATAGGCTGAAATTAAAGGAATGGAAAAAACTATTTCACACAAGGGGAAACAAACAAACAAAAACTGGGGTAGCAATACTTATGAGCTAAAACAAACTTTGAAACAAAGGGTATAATAAGAGACAAAAAACAAGACATTACATAATGATTAAGGGATCAATACCAAAAGAAGACATCACGCTGGTAAACATCTATGCACCCAACATAGGAGCACCTAAATATATTAAATAAATATTGACCAACATAAAGGGAGAAATTAACAGTAACACAATCATTATAGAGGAGTTTAATACCCTATTGACAGCAATAGACAGATATTTCAGACAGAAAATCAACAAAAACGAGGAAAAAGTGGCTGTATATGACACACTATTGCAGATAGATTTAATTGATATTTCCATAGCATTTCACCCCAAAATAGTAGAATATATATTCTATTTAAATGCACATTAAACATTTTTCATGATAGACCACATGTTATGTCACAAAACAAGCCTCAATAAATTTAAGAAGTTTGAAATAATATCAAGATTCTTCTCTGACCACAAAGATTTGAAACTAGAAATCAATTACAAAAAAAATAAATAAATAAAAACAAAAAAATAGAAAATCACACAAAATCATAAAGACTAAATAACATGCTACTAAAAAATAAATAGGGCAACAATAAGATCAAGAAAAAAATCAAAAGATAAGCTTAGACAAATAAAAATGAAAACACAATACCCAATATCTATGGAAAACAGTGAAAGCAGTCTTAAGAGGAAAATTCATAGCATTGCAGGCCTACCTCAGGAAATAAGAAAACCTCAAATAAACATACTAACCTTACACTTAAAGGAACTAGAGAAATAATAGCAAACAAACCCTAAAATGAGTAGAAGGAAGAAAATAATAAAGATAACAAAGAAAATAAATAAAATGGAATGTAACCATACAATACAAATGATCAATGAAATGCAAAGGTGGTTCATTGTAAAGATAAGCAAAATTGATAAACTTTCAAACAGACTTATTAAGAAAAAGAGAAAGAGGACCCAAATAAAATCAGAAATTAAAAAGAAGACATGACTAAGAAGACCAGAAAAACACAAAACATTTAAGAAAATACTATGAGCAACAACATGCCAAAAAATTAGACAATCTGGAAGAAGTCAATAAATTCCTAGAAGCATACAAGCTTCCTGTGGGTGGCCAATAGCAAAAATGCAATATGTGCCATAAAAATTAAGGAAGTGAAAAATTAAGGAAGTGAAACAACTTCCGCAGCCTGACTGCCAGGCTACCAGTGAACTAGTCTTAAAAAAGACGTTTAACAAAAAAACAGAAAAACTCGCAACTCTGCTTACGCAAACCTCCCCCCACTGCACCCTGCTCTATATAAACTGATGCCTGAGACTTAATAAATGAGACTTGATCAGAGAGCCTGTCTTGTCTCCTTTCTTCGTGTCTCTTGTCCCCCTTCCCTGTTTCATTCTCAGGGTCTCACACGTTTGTCCCGTGGGCCGGGACAACTGGCACCCAACGTGGGGCCCGAAGGATTGCTTGCGGTGGAAGATGACTGAGCGTCTGTGAATAAAGGCTGCAGCCCCCGAGAAGTTCCCTGATCGCTTCTAGAGTGCCCGACTAGTGGAAGATCTGTAAGGTAAGCGGACGACTCATTTTAAGGGACAGGACAATATAAGGATTCATTTCATTTTCGTGCGCGAAGATTTTGGGCTATATTTAGAGCATCCTGTCCCTCGGAGGGACTTTCCAGCCCACTCTCTGGCATAAGTCGTTCACCCGAGAGACACGCTGCAACCGGGTGCTGGAGTTTGACACTGCACTAGCTCACTTTGAACATAAGTCGTTTACCCAGAGGACTGTCCCGGCTGGTTGATTCCCAACAGGCAACGCCTTAGGGTCATCAACAGTCACGCCGCCTCTTGGGGTCCATGTTGACGGATTATACCAACCGACTGCTTACATGGGGGAAGGATCAACTCTTGAGGATGGGACAAGAAGTCAGTGTACATGAAAAATTTATTGAGGGTCTTAAAGACTCCCTCCGGCTTCGGAGGGTTAAAGTAAAAAAAAAAGATCTAGTTAAGGTCTTCAATTTCTTGAAAGACGTTTGCCCCTGGCTTCCTCAGGAAGGCACCATAGATGAAAAAAGATGGGGAAGAGTTGGCGATGCACTCAATGATTATTATAGAACATTCGGTCCAGAAAAGGTTCCCATAACTGCTTTCACCTATTGGAATTGTATCAATGATTTGTTGTGCGGTCACCGCCACTCCGCTGATGTAGTTCAGGTAGTTGAAGAAGGAACTTCCTTCTTAGAGAGAGAATCCCATCACGGCACCCCCCTTCCCGAAGATCCTCACAAAAAGGAAACGGTGTTAGACTCTGTTTCCATCTCCATGCCCCTAGACGAGGAGGTTCCTATGCCTGAAAAGGCCTCCAAGGCCCTTTATCCCTTGCTGTTTGTTTCCTGCCTTAAAGATAAGCCCGCCCCCGATACCAGGGAAGACAAGCTTAGCCCAGACGAGGAAGCTGACCTAGAAGAACAGGCCGCCAGATATCATAACCCTGATTGGCACTTAAACCCACCCCCCACTATCATCTACAGATGCCTGCCTTCACTAACAGGCCACAC
>PVJL010007127.1:71095-82320 GCA_004026885.1 Lyroderma lyra | reverse complement strand
TCTGCCCCTTCTTCTATTTCTATTATCCTGATGTTGTTTTGTCTCATGGAGTCGGATAGTTCTTACAGAGTTCTTTCAATCCTTTTGGTTCTATATTCCCTCTCTTCCTGTTTCTGAGCTGTTTCCATGTTCTGGTCTTCAATATCACTAATTCTTTCCTCCATCTGGTTGGTCCTGTTTCCTATGGCAGTTATTTCATTTCTCACTTCTTTTATGGTATTATTTATTTCTCGTATTTCCGTCTCAATCTTTCTTATGTTTTGAATTTTTTTGTTAAATTGTTCTTTTTGTTCACAGAGTTCCTTTTTATGTCCTTTATATCCTTTTTTATGTTATTTATCTCAGCTATGGTGTTTTGCCAATAGATTTTCATTTCTCTCACAGCCTTTAGAATGGCTGTTTTAAATTCTCCGTCACTTATATTTGACCCTTCCAGATGTAACAAGCTGTCTTCTGGGTAAATTTCATGTTCTTTCTGAGGAGTTTTAGTTTTTAAGGAATTCATCCTGTCCGCTGGGATCTTCCTCTTTGACATGAGGGCTTTATGTTCACTGCTCAGATTATTGCTTTTGTGGTGTCTTGCTGTAGGGAAGACACTAGGTGGCGCTGGGGGTCACGTTTTGTGGGAGAGGGGGCTGTTTGTTTCTTGTTTCTGATATCCTACTGTGTTTGGAGGCTATGCGCATATATCCTGGGGAGAGGTCAAAAAAAGGCTTTGCCCTTTGCTGGGGAAGCTGTTTTTGCTAGCTGGGGTGAATGCTAGCAAATCAAATCAGTCTTTCTTCCCAGCCCTGATTCAGTACCTGGCTGTCTAGAGGCTCACACTGCTTTCGGAACTCTGGGTTGCATGAGGAAGTTCCCGCTCCATAAGTCCAAAGCTGTGGCCTGGCCTGAGACAGCAGGGTAGCCTTTGCAGCAGGCTGGGAACAGGAACTGCAGCCCTGTGTAGGTCCCCAGGGGGCTTAGCGCTGGGGTGTTATCTTTGCAGTTCAGAGTCCTCGCTCAGCCCTTCTACCACTCAAAAGTTCCAGAGGCTGGCTCCCAAACTCCTTCCATCTCCAGCTACCCTGTCTCTCTCCCCTCCCCCAAACTGCACAGCTCAGAATAGTCAGCAGGGATGGCGTCCCCATCCCACGTGGTCCGTCTCTGCTCCCTTCCCTCTCCCTGACTCGCTCCCTTCTCGCCAGCCATCAGGTGTTTACTTGCGATTTGTGGATTTCTCAACAGCTGGTTTGTCACTCAGGGTCCTCTTTCTTGGCTCCTGGATGGCCGTTCAATTGTGTTTTCAGGGAAAATCTTTAGGAACCTCCTCTCCAGTCGCCATCTTGTCTTCTCATATTACAGTTACTTTGAAAGAAACTTCAGCAGTTTCTTATAATGTTAAGGATAATAAAAATTAATTTGTGATGTTATCAATGTTTATGAAATATTAGATAAGGATAACTCTGTTACTGAGATGAGATCCTTTAATGTAAACAACAACCTGAACACATAAATGCCCATTATCTTTGCACTGTGCTGTAATTTGGGGGCAAAAGAGGACTTTAAGTTTTATTTTAAAGTTTGTGTGGAAATAAGATTTTACTTAAGTTTTATGGCTCCCAAGTCACTCCTCAAAATATTAAGACTGCTGTTGCTTATCTCACTTTCATACAATAAAGGAAAAACAGATCTGGTGATTTACATGGATTTTTCCAATCCAATAAAGCTATAACAAGTACTTCAAACCCCTGGTAGTCATTTTTAGGAACAACACCTCCCTGAATAAAAAAAAGCATAAATCACATTAGGCCTACAGGTGCCTTTTGGGTCAATACAACATTCCAAAAATTAAAGAACTTCCTGAATTTTAGCACTGAGGATTTAAGAAAGGAAAGAATAGATTTTTAGTAAACTGCAGGTTTAGCAAAAATAAACTTGATAAAATGATGCATTGCCATTTCTGCAACAGAAATAATTAATAGAGTTAAGACTTAAACATTTTCAAATGAAATATATGCAAATCAGTTTTTTATAGTTTAAAACTATATTTAAGATGTGTGTGTGTGTATGTGTAATTAACTTATTGAAACCAACATTCCAATATAAAGCTATACATTTTAGAAAGACTGTTTATGTTGCTAACAGTGTACTATTGCACATAGTAATAATCCAATAATATTTATTTAGACTTTCTATTTTTTAATTTTTATTTTTTAGTTAGACATTTTAAATAAAAGTTTTATAAGTTTTTTTAAATTCATTTTTATTTTTAGACTTTTTGGGGTGACATCTGTTAGCAAGAATTACATAGGTTTCAGGCATACAACTCCACAGTGTGTTGTCAATTTGTAAGTTGAGTCTTTAGTATTTTCATTAAAATTATATGTATATATTAGTTCTGGTAATGGCAGAGTAGTTTCATTCAAAATAGTCCTCTCACAGATAATACTTATAAACTGAGGACAATTTTATTTAAATATAAGTTTTTGAAAACATTATAGCAAAACTGAAAGCAGATAGAAACTGGAAGAGATCTAACTTCTGAAAGAGGAATAGTGCACTGGGCAAGATTAATGATTATAGGTCCTTTTCCTTATGGCATCATCGTTCTTTATAGAAGCTGCAACTACTTAAACAGAAAATCTCCATTTTATAGTCATAAAGTATCAGGAAAGGGAGTACATATTAATAATTGTCAGAGTTAATAGAAATTGAGGATGATTATCCCAAAAAAGAAGAAAGTAAAGTGAGAGTTTTCCGAATATCTGCATACGAGCTCTCTTCAAATGTCTGGTTTAACCATGAACTATGTTTGCATAAGAAAAAGTCCAAAGAATGCAATTAAAACCTACAGTTGGAAGACTGAAAAAGACAAGCAGAAATTTTAGTGGTTGTTTGCTGGAGTGGTGACAGTTTGAAGTTTGAGGCCAAAGAAGAATGGCTTGATAAACCCTTGGATTTTCACAGATCAACTTTAAAAATATACAAAATGTAGCTTCTGCAAAGTGAAGGTGATCAGTCAGTAATTAACTGCCTGGAAGAACCACAATAAACAATCTTCAAAAGAGGATAAAATTCAGGGTGTCCATCCATAGTGTGTAAATCACATGTTTAATATAGAATAAAAACTAGTAGGCATACAGAGAAGCAGGAATATGTGACCCATTGTGATGCTTTAAATTTTAGATTTAGTGAACACATTGTTTTCAGGTGTAGATAAAAATAATCACAGAGATAGACCATATAAGATTCCATAAAATAAGTACTAAAATGCCAAAAGATAGAATTCTTATAGAGGATTGGTTCCCAAGCAGTGGTACACGTACCCCTGGTGGTACATACTAGGCCATTCAGGAGTGCACAAAAAATAATCAGTAATGGCAACAAACAAGTAAAGTAAAAAAAAGCAAACCATTAATTATGGAACAATAAATGTTAAGATTAAACCACTGTTAATGGAGACACTTAAAATTAGATCACATTAGTGAGTGATGACTGGTGAGGGCATAGGTATGAACCCTTCCTCCAAACTGCTCTTCCATCAGTTATTATGCACAGTTTCAGAGCAATCCATTTGCAATGTTTCTAGAACTTCACCAAACATATAAATACATCTATACCCAGACCGTTTGATCAGTTTCTTTATTGACTAAATAAAAGTAAGTGTGTTGCTTTTAATCATGATTCTTTTCAAATAGT
Source organism: Lyroderma lyra (assembly GCA_004026885.1). Taxonomy (NCBI): domain Eukaryota; kingdom Metazoa; phylum Chordata; class Mammalia; order Chiroptera; family Megadermatidae; genus Lyroderma; species Lyroderma lyra. Next base: position 78,639 of record PVJL010007127.1, on the reverse strand, counting down.
TTTTTAATTTAATGTTTAATATACTTTCAGTTATTGTCAGTGATTTTTAAGCATGTCAGTTATGGATCAGTAGTTGAAAACAGGAATGGTTAAAAAAAAATAAAACTTGATGTGGACTATAACCTGTCGCCAAGTACTTTTCAACATGTCTCCATAGCTATGAGTACACCTGCATAGGGACATAGTAAAATGATGCATGTCTCAGATGCTACACAGAAGAGAATGAAATACTCTGAAGAGTATATTAAATATGGTTTTCATTTGTAGGCGATTATAACTGTCCTACGCCTTTGTGAGTTGTGTGTGGGGAAATATTATCCAATAGTTTCATGACACTCTTTCTACTCATGTGAAATTTAGAAACTAAAATTCCTGTGCATAAAAACAAGGAAATACATTATTTTCAGAGCTTATAAAATCATTCACCTGTTACTTTATACATGATGTCAGGAAAAAAAGAATAAGAACGCAGTTGAGGCTTCATACTGTATTGCTCATTACATAGCTAAATGTGGTAAAAACCACATCATAGCTGAAGATTTAATTTCTCTTTGTATTAAGGACACCATTTTTGGTATGTTTGTGGAAGAATATGTCCACAAAATCAGCACTGCCTCCTTTTCAAGCAACACAATGTCTCAACAAATTCAGGAAACATCTGACAATGTTGAAGAGGTAGGAGTAAATTAAACTAGAAAAAGTAAATTATTTTCCATCCAGGTTGTTGAAAATGTAGATGTTGGTGATTTATCTATTTTACTCATCATTGCGAGTTACTTTGTAATAAATGAAATTGAGGAAAACTTGTTGCTTTGTTACTCATTGACAGAGTGCACCATAGGCAAAGATATTTTAATGCAATCAATATTTATTTCAGTGAAAAGGACATTATTTGGTCATATTGTGACATATGCACTGACAGAGGCAGGCCTATTTTAGGTCATTTTATAGGCATATGTGGTCGAATTAAAGAAGCAGTTCCTCATGTACCACTGCTGCATTCATAGAAAAAGTCTTGCATTTAATCCTCTTCCAAGTGAACTGAAAGATGTTCTTGATGAGGCTGTAAGAGTTGTAAATTATTAAGTCACAACCATGAAACTTCAGATTGTTTAAAACACTGTGTGAAGAAATGAACAGCATTCACAACACATTACTTTTGTGTATGGAGGTAAGGTGGTTATCTCGTGGCAAAGTACTTACACAGATGTTCAAACTTAGACATGAAGTGCACTTATATTTTGAAGGCCGTTACTTCCCTCTTGCTCCAAAATTTCAAAAAAGTGTTTGACTTAAATTTCTTGCATATTTATCAGGTATTTTTCTAGAAATAAACAAACTCAACTTGGAATTTGAAAACAACTCAATCTCTATATTCAAAGTAACCAATAAATTGAGCTCATGATTAAAAACATAGACTTTTGGAAAGCATGTATTGAAAGAGGACAGCCTGAAGTTTTTGAAACTCTGCACAACTTCTTATTTAAGAATGACTTGCATTTATCCCAAAATGTAAAAGAGAATATTGTAAGTCACTTTGAAGGTCTTCAAGTGTCCTTTTATACGTACTTCCCTCGACATGGAAAATAAAACAAGTGGATTGCAGATCCTTTCAATGAAGAATTATTCAAAGAAACTAAACCATCATTCAATGAAAAAGGATAGTTAATTGAACTTTCAACTGATTCTTCTTTAAATTCTGATTTTAAAAGAAAATATATCATTATTTTATGGGTAGATGTCAGTGAAGAATATGAACAGCTAAGTGAGAAGGCACTCAAATACCTCTTGTCATTTACTTATAGTGATCTAATGGAGAGAACATTTTTTTCTTACAACTTTATAAAAAATAAGTATAGCAACAAGTTAAATACAAGTCTGGATTTAAGACTATGACTTCAATCTTGTGAGCCTGATTTTAAGAAACTAAGTGCATCAAAGCAAGCTCGATGATATCACTAACTATATTTTAATTGGCTAGTGATCTGCACAGCAATTACTACAGACTTTTCAGATAACCCAAATATTATTATTAGTAATAAAATAAAAGTTGTTAAATACTTGCTCATTATTATCAATATTTAACTGTGTTGCAAATATTGTAAAATAAATCTGTGGTTTATATTCTTAGTGTAGTAATTTTTCTTTCCTAACTTATTACCTTATTTCCACTATTTTACATTAAGATAGGCACTGAACAAAAGTGTCACTATTTCAATACAGCTGCTTTAAAAACAAGGGATAAAATTTATAGAAATGGGTTTAAAAAGGGTACACAAGTAGAAAAAGGTTGAGAACCACTGTACAGAATATGTTCTCTACCCAAAATATAATTCTGTAAGAAGAAAAACAATATGAAGAGCAAATATCAGTTAAATAAAATACAAACAATGGAGAAAGTTAACAAAACTAAATAGTTGTTTCTTTGAAAATATAAACACAATTCATGTAATTAGGAAGGTAATAGAGAGAGAGAGACGGGGGGGGCAAACAAATGCTAATATCAGAAATGAAATCAGGATATCATGATAAATTCAGAAGATGTTAAAAACATAATAAGAATGTGTAATGAAAAGTATGTCAATATATTCAACACCTTAGATAAAATTGAAAAGACACATAACTGACTTAAACTAATAGAATATTTATATATACTATATCTATTAAGAAAATTAAGTTTTCCATAATACAACACATAGACTACGCACTGTAGAATTGTACACCTGAAACCTATGTAATTTTTAGTAATTAATATCACCTCAGTAAATTGAGCAATAAAAAAAGAAAATTAAGTTTATTAGAAAAAATCCTTGCCCCAGGTTCAGATAACTTAACTGTTGGTTTTTTTCAGCATTTAATGAAGAAGAGATGATGATATATCCTTACAATCTTTCAGAAATTTGAGAAAAGAAGAGAATTAGTTCCTGATTATTTTTATAAAGTAAATATAAACTTATGCCTAGAGTTTACAAATATTTTGCAAGAAAAAAACTATTGACCAATATTCTTGATAAATGTAGAGAAATACTACCTTAATAAAATATTAACAAATCAAAGTTGGGAATATGTAAAAAGGGAAAAACATGAAATGAAAATGCAAGTATATAAGTTTGGTTTGAAATTGAAAAATATCTTAATATAATTCACAACATTAATTGAAAAATAGACAATTTTTAAAATAAATGCATTACAATATTTCACAAGCATAATTATATGTTCATAATTTAACAAATACTATGAGCTAACTGTGATTATAGGGAAGTTTCCTCGGTTTGAAAAATACGCATCTATTTTAAAACCTTCATCTCACATAATCATCTCTGTTAACTTTGCCTCTAAGTTCAGATACAAGAAAAGTATGCTTACTTTCACTTTTATTCAATAACCAATGTGTCAAAGAGAAATCATAAGAGCAATTAGAAAATAATTTGAGATTTTAAAAAAAAACACAACATACCAAACTCATAAAATACAGCAAAAAACATAATCAAAGGGAAAATTGATGACTGTAAAAATCTACATTAAAAAAAATCTCAAACAATAACCAATCTGTACATCTTAAGAAACTAAGGAAAGGAAACCAAGCTAATCACAAAGCTAGTAAAATGAAGAAATAATAAAGATTAGAATGTAGATAAATACATAGAGAATGGAAGAACAAAGAGAAAATCAATGAAAACAATATTGTTTATTTGAACAGAGTACCAAAATCTAGAAACTTTACCTATATTGACTAAGAAAAACTATGGAGAAGATTCAATAAAATTATAACTAATAACCCATCTTACAGAAATAAAAAGAATTGTAAGATACCAAGAACAATTGTACATCAACAGATTAGATAACTTAGATGAAATTTTAAAATTCCTGAAAACATAAAACTACCAAACTAATAAAAGAAATGGAAAATCTGAACAAACTTAAGACAAGTAAAGAAATAGAATCAGTAATCTAAAACCTCTCAACAAAAATACATGCAAGGCCAGATAAATTCAGTGATTATTTCCATAAAATATTTAAGGAAAAATAAATACAAATCCTTCTTATATTTTTATAAAACACAGAAGTGAATTATCATGCTAACATTGCCCATATACAAAATCCAAACAAAGACTTCAGAAGGAAATCAAGTTACCTACCAATTATTTTTATGAATATGGATTAAAATTCTCAAAAATATCTTAGGAAAAAAATCTAGGAGCATATTAAAAATATTATGCTCCATGATCAAGTGGATTTCATCCTAGATTTAAGAATGGTTCAACCTCCTAGAATAAATAAATGTAATAAATGACATCCATAAAGTAATCCACATAATTATCTGATTGATTCATGATTAAAAATATATAATTAAAACACTTAAAAGAATAAAACTCTCAGAATGGAAAAGAGATTCTTTTTATATAATTATCTAAAAGAGAACTTTATAAACATGATTAAAGGTATGTTTTAGTTCAATGTGATAACAATAATACCATAAACTGACTTAAACAACAAACATCAAGATCAAGGTGCTAGCAAATTTGATATCTGATGATAGCCAACTTCCTTGTTCATAGATAGCCATGGGCAGTCTTCTTGTTTTGTCTTCACATTGGCAAAAGAAGGATAAAGAGCTCTCTAAGTTCCTTTTTTAAAATGGCACTACTCCCATGCATGAGAGTTCCATCATCATAACCTAACTACTTCCCGAAGGCGTCATTTTTTAAAGTCATAACATTGAAGGTTAAGATTTCCAAATAAGAATTTTTAGGGGACACAAAAATTCAGTCCATAATAAGATATTTATGAAACACCCATAGGTATTACACTCAATTGGGAAAGGGTGAAAGCTTTCCTTCTAAAATCAGGAAGAAAGCAATGAAGCCTCCTGTTATAATTTTCATTCAACACTTTACTAAAAGTTCTAGTCAGAGCAATTACAAAAGAAAAAAAAAAGAACATACATATCCTAATTGGAAACAAGGAAGTAAATGTATATCTATACACAGATGACACTTTCTGAGATATAAAAGATGTCAAAGATTCCCAAAGAATTATAGCTAATAAACAAATACAGAAAGTTTAAAAATCAAAAAGTCAACACATAAAAACTAGTTGTTTATCTATACACTAATAATGAACAACCCCAAAAGAAAATTAAAAAATAAATCCATTTATAATAACTTAAAAAACAATAAAATATTTAGGAATGATTTAACTTAGAAAGTAAAGACTTGTACACTGAAAACTGAAAACATTGTTTAACAACTTAAAGAAGACATAAATAAATGAAAAAACACCACATGCTCATGGATTAGGATACTTACTGTTGTTAATATGGAGATATTCCCCAAATGATTTACAGCACCATTGCAATCCCCATCAAAATTTCAACTGCCAAAATTTGAATAAATGAAAAAATTCATGTGGAATTGTAAGGAATTTCAAGTACCCAAAATAATTTTTTTAAAAAAGAACAGTGAGGAGTTCCCTGGTGGTGTAGTGGCTAAGGCTGCGGCTCTGTCAATGCTGCAGCCTGGCTTTGATTCCCAGCCAGGGAACTACCCACATAAAAAATAAATAAATAAATAAATAAAATAATAATAAAAGAACAGTGGTGAAAGATACACAATTTTCTATTTCAAAACTGACTGCAATACTACATTAATTGAAACAGTGTGCTACTAGCATGAGTATAAGTGTATAACTCAATGAAATAGACTTTAAAGTCCAAGAAAGAACAATCCATAGACCTATGTTCATTCATATTTATCAAGGAGGAAATAACAGTCTCTTAACAAATGGTTTTGGATCAACTGTATATCCACATACAAAATAATAAAGTTACACACTCTGCACTGTATAAAAATTAAAATTATGCAAAGACCTAAATGTAAGAGGTAAAATTCTAAGACACTTAGAAAAAAATAATAGGAGCATATCTTCATAACTTTAGATATAGCAATGTTTTTTTTAGATATGACAACAAAAGCGTGAGTAATGACAACAAAATACATAAATTGGATGTTAGAAAATGTAATAACTGGTGTGTTAAGTGAAAACAGAACCATGAAATGGAAAAAATATCTGTAAATGACATATCAGATAAGGTTCTAGCATTCAGAATGAATGAGCTCTTACAACTACAATGAGCTCTTACAACTCCATTACAAACTACCCAATTTAAAAGTGGGAAGATGATTTAAATAAAATTTTATCAGAGAATGTGTATGCCAACAAATACACAAACACAAAAGTGTACAACATAATTAGTCATTAGAGAAATGCAAATCAAAACCACAATGAGATACCATTTTAAAATAGACAATAACAAGTTTTAGTAATGATTTGGAGTGATTAGAAATTTTATATAATGCTGTTAGGAATAAAACTGGTACAGTTGCTTTAGAAAACAGTCTAACTCCAGCTCAAAATATGAAATATAACATTGCCATATAACCTAACAATTCCACTTCTAGGTATACACCCAAGAGAAATAAAACATATCCACACTAAAACTTAAGACACAAATGTTCATGGCATCATTATTTATAATAGCCAAATAATAAAAACATTCACATGTCTATGCACTGAAGAATAGAAAAAAAATGTGGTATACTCATAGAATAAAATATGTATTAGCCATTAAAAGGAGTAAAGCACTGGTACAGTCTACAACATGCATGAACTTTGAAAACATTGCACAAAGTACACAAAGCTACACAAAATATACTTATTGTATGATTCAATTTATATACAATATCCAGGACAGTCAAAACCATAGAGACTGAATATAGATTATTGGTTGCCAAGATAGGATGGAGGGCAGGGGGAGTGGAAATGGCAATTGACAAATAATGTTTCATCATTTCTTTGTAGGGTGTTATAAATCTTAAAAAATAGATTATGGCAATGTTTGCACAATTCTATGATTCTAATAGGTACTATGGAAGTGTATTATTTATTGGATTGGCAAATATAATAGCCTTTAAAATATATCTCAATAAAACCTTAAAAATTGGGTGACAGACTTGTACACTGCAAAACTATGAAACACTGATGGAAGAAAATACAGCAGACATAAATAAATGATAAAACATCTCATGTTCATAGATTGAAAGACTTAATGTTGTTAAGTTATCTATACTATGCCAAACAAACTGCAGATTAAGCGTAATGTCTATCAATATCTCAATGGCATTTTTATATAAATAGAAAAAAGAATCTTAAAATTCACATGGAACCACAAGTGATCCTGAATAGCCATAGCCATTTGATAGAGAAGAACAAAGCTAAAGGCATCACATTTTCTGATTTCAAAATAAATTGCAAAGCTACAGTGATCAAAACAAAGTAGAGAGCCTAAAAACACACACCCATGCATATACAGTCATGGACGATTTATCAGAGTGCAAAGAATTAAGAATGAGAAATGGATAATCTCTTCAATAAATGGTGTTGGGTAACCTGGATATTCATAAACAGAAGAATGAAATTGCACCCTTATCTCACACCATACACGAAAGTCAATTCAAAATCCATTAAAGATTTTGATGTACAAG
>PVJL010007127.1:51095-68595 GCA_004026885.1 Lyroderma lyra | reverse complement strand
AGCTGTCGTTGATGGCCATAAACTTGCCAAAGTTATGACAGCTTACCAAGTTGTTTGTACAGTGCTGCCAAATTAAATGCACAGTGACACTTTTGTGAACTTAATTGCCAGGTTTTGGGTACAATGACAGATCTGATGGCCATTACATAAAAAGAGTTCCAAAATTGCTTTGAAGGGTGGACTAGACGCTGGCATGGGTGCATAGCTTCCCAAGGAGACTCCTTTGAAGGTGACCATAGTGATATTCAGCAATGAGGTATGTAGCACTATTTCTGAGATGAGTTTGCATAAATATTTGTCTGACCACATGTCTATATCTATCTATCTGTATGTATATGCATTTATATAAGTGTATACACACATACTGTTTGAAAAAAACAGGCATATATTACATGGCTGGATGCTTTCAGACAGCCTACACACACACACACACACACACACACACACACACACACACACACATACACACACACACACACACACACACACACACACACACAGTACGCTGTCCAGAAAGTATCATCTGGATTATCAGTTACATCCTAGGAATTTTTTTCAGTAACTGTCTTTTTTTTTTTATATATTTCTTGAGGAATTATGCTAGAGAAGCCGTGTCCAGATAGAACATATATAACATGAGAAGCAAATATGTAGATATCAGTGGCACACAGAATGAGAATGGACTGTAGTTGATGATGTGATGCCATGTTCAAATTCTTTTTCTTCAGCTGGTCACTCATCCTTCCAGCTGCTATACGTGGAGGGAACCCTCTTGCCTGGATAGTTACATTTCCTGAGTTTGGCTCACAACTAGTAACTGAATGCTAAAAGTATAAAAACACTTTCTCATTTACTTGAAGATAGTCATAAAAAAAGTTTATACCCCAGAATTTTCACCAAGGGGGCCTGTTCTAGACTCTTTTAGACTACATCGGACTCAGCTACTTCTGTTTCCTTATCCTGTCTCATTCCCTCCCTTACAGGGGTTTACTAAGGAGTATCCCTCTAATAAATCACTTTTACAGAAATCTCTATTTTATATTCTGCTTTTAGCAATTACACCTAAGAATACTTTAGAATGCAAGTTAAGATCTAGTGGAAAAAGGAAAATGAATGTGTTTATTCTGATTGATAGAACAATGCCCAAGAAAAAGAAAGACAGAGGTGAGACCTCATGGACAGGTAAAGAAGTATATCCCAATTACCACAAAATGAAGGAAATCTGTGTGCTACTAAAGTAACTGAATTTTGAAAGCCGCAAAAATTGATTGGGGGAATAAAACTCTACAGGGAGGAATAATTGGGAATGAGCCAAGAAGAAGCCCACCAGCCATGTTTGCTGCATTCTATTTGCTGGGTTCACTCTCTGTGCATGTAAGGTGAATAGAAACATGATCACAAACCACTGTCGGAAAATTAGTATCCCAGGGCATAGCTTCATCTGCAGAATGGCTTTGTAAAGCTGATCTGTTATTTGTTTAAAAGGCAAAGTGTTCATTTACCTATACAAGTGTTGCATAGCTCTCTAACACATATCAGATACTAGAATTAAAGTTAAGCCCTATTATATTTACAATGTAGTCTAATAAGCAATTGTAATTAGAATTTGCTTATAATGCTTACTATAAAATTGTTTCATCTCCAATCTTCTATGTTTACTTCTAGAAAAAAATAGAGTTGCTAATGGCATTGAATAAATTATATATGTGTGTGCTTATAGTGTAAATTTAAATATATGAGATAATTTATTAATATATCATATATGTATATATTATTCAAAGTTCAGAATCTCACATTGACTAGCCTCTTAAATTCATGAGCAAAAAATGTTGCTCACTTGTTACGTTGAGTTCTAACTCATCCATCTAAGAGACAAGAAAATTAGATATGAGTTCTGAATCTGGCAATATCTACCACAGTGACCCTTTTTAGACAGTTTATTCATTATTGAAATAATGAGTTTGGCTAGTTTTATTAGTTTCTCAAGTATTCTTTTATCTTCTGTTTAACGGGCACTAAAGAAAGTGCTGATCACTGAAATCTCTCTCAACACCAATGCTGCTCTCAGTGTAATTGAATATCTACTCTTGCATTCATATAGTGAAATTCTTATCCTAAGCCTGTAAAGTGACTCATTTTCTTTCTTCCATGAAAGTGGATGACGGTGTTAGGTGACCTTCCTAAGCGAGTAGCCAAGATTCAAAGCAAGGTTGGAACCACAGCCATGTTATTCTTCATATCCAACTTAAGGCACGTTTCTTCATCTTTTACATTATGAAGTTTGGTCATAGTTTTGCTGTTATGGTACATTTTAGATTTACTACCATGATTTATCTTATTCAGTATAGTCAGTAAAGCATTTTTTTCCTGGAGTTTCTAGGAATACACAGTGTGAAAATGACTACATATATTTAAGTATTACATCATAGTAAAAATTCAAAAACAAAACAAAACTTATAAAACTCAAATTCACCACAGGATTTCACAGTACCTTGGTGATAGGAAACAAACAAACCCTCAAACTATCATTTGTCAAGTGCTGTGTATCTTTCCCTAATTATGTTATTTTCAGCTACATGCTGAGTATTGGGAGCACAAGATCTATGATTCTTTAAGTGTTAGAGCTGTAGGTTAAAAATAAATGGTTTTATTTTTTATTTACTTTTATTTTTTTTAAATTCATTTTTATTGTTAGACTTATTGGGGTGACATCTGTTAGCAAGGATTACATAGGTTTCAGGCATACAATTCTACAGTGCATTGTAGAATTGTTGTATAGTAAGTTTACCACCCAGTGTGAGTTCTCTTTCCATCACCTTATAGTTAGCTTCCCCTCCCTCCTCTCTCACCCTCTCCCCTTTCTTCATTCCCTAACCCACTCGTTCCCAAATAAACATTGAACTATTGATTGTGTCCATGGGTTGTTTCTTTGCTTGTTCATTTCTTTTCTCTTTGTTGCTTTCAGTTTTATATTCCACATATGAGTGAAGTCATACAGTTCTTTGTTTTTTCTATCTCGCTTATTTCACTAAGTATGAGGATCTCCAGGTACATCCATTTTGTTGCAAATGGCAATATTTCATCTTTTCTTATAGCTGAGTAATATTTCACACAAAAGCTTCTTTATCCAGTCATCTGTCACAGGGCACTTTGGTTGTTTCCATGTTTTGGCCACTGTGAACAGCGCTGCGATGAACATTGGGGTACATAAGTCTTTGCGGAGAAAGGTTTTCAAGACTTTTGGATAGATCCCCAGAAGGGGGATTGCTGGGTCAAATGGTAACTCCATTCCCAATTTTCTGAGGAACCTCCACACTGCCTTCCACAGTGGTTGTACCAATTTGCATTCCCACCAGCAGTGTACAAGAGTCCCTTTCTCTGCACATCCTCTCCAGCACTTCTTATTTCTTGTCTTGTTGAAAACAGCCATTCTAACAGGTGTGAGGTGGTATCTCATTGTTGTTTTGATTTGCATTTCCCTGATAGCTAATGAGGATGAGAATTTTTTCATATGTCTGCTGGTATTTGTATTTCTTCATGGAAGAAATGTCTGTTTAGTTCTTCTGCCCACATTTTAATTGGGTTGTTTGTTTTTTTGTTGTTAAGTCTTATTAGTTCTTTATATATTTTAGATGTTAGACCCTTATCTGATGCGTTATTTGCAAATATTTTCTCCCATTCAGTTGGCTGCCTCTTTGCCTTGTTGATGGTTTCTTTTGCTGTGCAGAAGTTTTTCAGTTTGATATAATCCCATTTTTGCTTTTCCTTCCCCTGCCTTTGAGGTCAGGTTCATGAAGTCTTCCTTGAGTCCTAGGTCTCTAAGTTTAGTACCAATATTTTCTTCTATATAGTTTATTGTTGCAGGTCTGATATGAAGGTCTTTAATCCATTTCGAGTTAATTTTTTATATGGAGAGAGTTCACAGCTCAAGTTGATTCTTTTGCATATGTTTTTCCAAGTTTCCCTAGCACCACCTACCAAAGAGGCTGTCTTTTCCCCATTGGATGTTTTTTGCTCCTTTATGAAAAATTATTTGTCCATAAATTTGTGAGTTTATTTCAGTTCTATCCCATTGGTCTATATTTCTGTTCTTCTGCCAGTACCAAGCTGTTTTGACTATTGATTTGTAATATAAATTGAAGTCAGGGAATGTAATGCCACCAGCCTTATTCTTTTTATGTAGTATTGCTTTGGCAATTCGAGGCCTTTTATGGTTCCTTGTAAATTTACTAATTCTTTTATCTATTTCACGAAAGTATGATTGTGGTATTTGGATGGGTATTGAATTAAGCCTGTAGATTGCTTTGGGCAGAATGGCCATTTTAACAATGTTACATCTTCCTATCCATGAACAGGGGATACTTTTCCACCTCTTAAAGTCTGGTTAAATTTCTTTCAAAAGTGTCTTATGGTTTTCCGTTTATAAGTCTGTCACATTTTTCATTAAGTTAATTCCCAGGTATTTCACTCTTTTTGTTGTGATAGCAAAAGGAATTGACTCCCTCATTTCTTTTTCTGAGGATTCATTGTTTGTATAAAGGAATGCTGTTGATTTTTGTACATTGATTTTGCATCCTGCAACTTTACAATATTCATTAATTTTTTCTAATAGTTTCATGGTGGAATCTTTGGAATTTTTTATATAAAGGATGTCATCCGCAAATAGTGACAATTTGACCACTTCTTTCCCAATTTGGATACATTTGATTCCTTCCTCTTGCCTGATTGCTATGGCTAGAACTTCCAGTACTATATTAAATAACAGTGGTGACAGGGGGCATGACTGCCTTGTTCTTGATTTTAGGGGAATAGGTTTCAGCTTTTGCCCATTCACTATGATGTTAGCTGAGGGTCTGTCATATATGTCCTTTATTATGTTGAGATACTTTCCTTCTATGCCTATTTTATTTAGTGTTTTGATTATAAATGGATCTTGTACCTTGTCAAAAGCTTTTTCTGCATCAATTGAAATGACCATATGATCTTTATTTTTTAATTCATTTTTATTGTTAGACTTATTGGGGTGACATCTGTTAGCAAGGATTACATAGGTTTCAGGTCTGCAATTCTACAGTGCATTGTCAACTTGATTTATAATAAGTTCACCACCTAATGTGACTTCTCTTTCCATCATGCTTAGTGAAATAAGCCAGACAGTAAAAACAAGGAACTGTATGACTTCACTTATATGCGGAATATAAAACTAAAATCAAAGAAAAAAGGAAATGAACAAACAAATAACCCATGGACACAATCAATAGTTTAATGTTTATTTGGGGACAAGTGGCGTAAGGAGGGGAGAAAGGGGAGGGGGTGGGAAGCTAAATATAACGTATGATCTTTATTTTTGATTTTGTTTATGTGGTGTATCACATTGATTGATTTTCATATGTTGAACCATCCTTGTGCTCCCAGGATGAATCCCACTTGATCATGATGTATGATCTTTTTGATGCATTGTTAAATTCTATTTCCTAATATTTTGTTCAGGATTTTTGCATCTGTGTTCATCAGAGATATTGGTCTATAGTTTTCTTTGCCAGGCTTTGGTATTAGAGTAATGTTGACCTCATAGAAAGAGTTAGGAAGTATTGTTTCCTCTTCAATTTTTTGGAAGAGTCTGAGGAGGATAGGCGTTAATTCTTCTTTGAATGCTTGGTAGAACTTGTTGGTGAAACCATCTGGTCCAGGGCTTTTGCCTTTAGGGAGATTATGGATAGTCATTTCAATCTTGTTGATACTGATTGGTCTATTTAGATTATCCAGTTCTTCTTGGTTCATTCTTGGTAGGCTATATGTTTCTAGAAACTTGTCCATTTCTTCTAGATTGTTAAATTTCATGGCATAAAGTCCTTCATCATATTTTATTATAATCCTTTGTATTTCTGTGGTATCAGTGGTAATTTCTCCCCTTGCATTTCTAATTTTGGATATTTGTGTCCTTTCCTTTCATCCTTTGATTAGTCTTGACAGGGGTATGTCAATTTTGTTGACTTTCTCAAAGAACCAACTCTTCGTAATATTAATTTTTTTCTATTGTCCTTCTGTTCTCTAATTGGTTTAGCTCTGCTTTAATTTTTATTATTTCTTTCCTTCTGCTGACTTTGGGTTTTGTCTGCTCTTCTTTTTCTAGTTCTTTAAGATGGGATGTTAAGATGTTTACTTGTGATTTTTCTTGTTTCTTAAGATAGGCCTGTAGTGATATAAATTTCCTTCTTATTATCGCTTTTACTGTGTCCCAATAATCCTGATACATTGTATTTTCATTGTCATTAGTTTTTATATATTTTTTAATTTCATCTTTTATCCAGTCTTTTTTAATAAGTTATTGTTTAATCTCCATATGTATTTGTTTCTTTCTGCTTTCCTTTTACAGTTGATCTCCAATTTCAAAGCTTTGTGGTCTGAGAATACACTTGGTATGATTTCGATCTTCTTGAATTTGCTGAGGCTACGTTTGTGTCCCAGCATGTGGTCTACCCTTGAGAATGTTCCATGTGCACTAGAAAAGAAGGAATAGTCTCTTTTTGCTGGATAAAGTGTACTGTAAATGTCTATTATGTCCAATTGCTGTAATGTGTCATTTAGCGCTGATGTTTCCTTATTTATTTTCTGTTTGGATGATCTGTCTATAGCTGTTAGTGGGGTGTTTAAGTCTCCCACAATGATTGTGTGTTCATCAGTTTCTCCTTCCAAATCTGTTAGTAATTTCTTTGTATATTTTGGTGCATCCTGGTTGGGAGCAAATATATTAATTAGTGTCAAGTCTTCTTGGTGTTGCATTGTGCCTTTTATCATGATGTAATGTCCATCATTTTTAACCTGAAGTTTATTTCATAAGATATCAGTATGGCAACTCCTGCTTTTCTCTGGTTACCATTTGCTTGAAGTGTTATTTCCCATCCTTTCACTCTGAGCCTGTGTTTGTCCTTATGGCTGAGGTGTGTTTCTTGGAGACAGCATATGGATGGGTTCTGTTTTTCAATCCAGTCTGCTACTCTGTGTCTTTTTATTGGTGAGTTCAGTAAATCATTGAGAGTGATGATCGATATGTGAGGATTTCCTGTGGCCATTACTTATTTCTTTGTTTGTTTTATTTTTCTTTCTTTCTTGTTGCCCCAACTTTGTTCCATTTTTTCCTGATGTTTTGTTTCAGGTCGAAGAGTCTCCTTCAGTATTTCTTGGAGTGCTGGCCTTGTGCTGGCAAATTACCTCAGCTTCCGTGTGTCTGAGAAGGTCTTTATTCCACCTTCATATCTGAAAGATAATTTTGCTGAATAATTTATTCTTGGCCATAAGTTCCTCTCTTTTACATTTTTCAATGTTGGATTCCACTCCCTCCTGGCTTGCAGAGTTTCTGCTGAGAAACCTGATGCTAGCCTGATGGGTTTTCCTCTAAAGTTTATAATTCTTTTTTCCCTGGCTGCCTTGAGAATTGTCTCTTTGTCTTTAGTTTTGGACATCTTTAATACCATGTGTCTTGGAGAAGATCTGTTAGGGTCCAGGTATCTAGGGGATCTGTTTTCTTCTTGAACTTGGGGTTCCAGATCTTTCCATAGTTTTGGAAAGTTCTCATCTACTATTTGTTTGAGTATGTTCTCTGTAGAATGCTCTACCCCTTCTTCTATTTCTATTATCCTGATGTTGTTTTGTCTCATGGAGTCAGATAGTTCTTGTAGAGTTCTTTCAATCCTTTTGGTTCTATATTCCCTCTCTTCCTCTTCCTTAGCTGTTTCCATATTCTGATCTTCGATATCACTAATTCTTACCTTCATCTGGTTGGCCCTGTTTCCTATGGCAGTTATTTTGTTTCTCACTTCTTTTATTGTATTATTTATCTCTCGCGTTTCCATCTCAATCTTCCTTATGTTTTGAATTTCTTTGTTAAATTGTTCCTTTTGTTCTTGGAGTTCTTTTTTTATGTCATTCATGTCCTTTTTTATGTTGTTTATGTCAGCCAGCTATGGAACAGAATATGCAGCCTGTTGGGCTCAGTGTATAAAGTTATGCAAACCCACCTTCTTCTATGCTTCATAACCACCTTTCCATCACCAAAGAAGCTGAAAAAAAAGTGTGATCACAGGTCACGGTTATAACTGTGTATCTTAGTGACTAAAGGAAACAGTGACAGGTACAGTACCAGGAACTGGGCCAAACCCATGTTCCACAAGATAAAGGACTGAACTTCTGCTATCCCCAATATTACTGCAAACTAGAACACTTGTGCAGCCAATACTAGGCCTATTTCTAGACATGGTTCCCAGAGTCCAGTTAGGAGACAACCACAAATCTATCAGATATAGAGAAAGGAGAAGAAAGGATGTATTTTAACCAGAGGAGAGGAGTAGACTATTAGAAACAATGATGTACAAATAAAATGGTTAAATAAGTTACTAACAATTACTGTTCCTTGTAAAATATTATGATAGTTCTTTTTTTTTTTGCTAAAAAATAAGTTGAACTAAAACCCAGACAAAAGTAATATAAAAGATTACTGAGAAATGGGTGGAGGAATAAAATTCAGTGTGTTATTTTTCTTAATCTTCATAATGTGTCACAGTAAATTTTGG
This sequence comes from Lyroderma lyra, assembly GCA_004026885.1. Taxonomy (NCBI): domain Eukaryota; kingdom Metazoa; phylum Chordata; class Mammalia; order Chiroptera; family Megadermatidae; genus Lyroderma; species Lyroderma lyra. Next base: position 60,025 of record PVJL010007127.1, on the reverse strand, counting down.
CAGGAAAAGATATAATCATAGTGATTGATAGATACCTGATAAATGTAGTTTCTGGTTGCTTGAGAGTTACTATTAAAAAATAGGCCTAACTAATACTATACCCCATGCTATACCATGCTATACCATACCACAAACTCCATATTGCCTTGATATTAGTACTGAAATACAATAATTAAAAGCAACTAAAACTTAATATAACACAGTTTTATTATAAAAACAGCTTTGTGAATGCAGTATGCAATTTTAGTTAAATGGTAGTCAATAAACTTTTTAGCTTAATGAAATTCACCAACATAATTTTTTAAACTTCAACTTAGGAAAAACCCACACACATACACACTTACAACAGTAACAGTAGGGATAGAGAGTTTACTGGGTAAATCTGATGATGTAGCTAAGACAGGATCAGAAAAAGTGGATGTTGATGGTTCTGAATCTGTATCAGTAGATGATGCTGTACTGGCAAACCTGTATGCATCTTTCTTGAAAAATGAACAAATACCAGCTTTCTTTGAGGCCCTATGCCTCTCATACAAAATCAGGTTTTGCATGATTTGCAGCTGCATAACATACTGAGAAGTGAAGAATTGTTGCTATTCTGCATAAGCTATTACAGTTTCAAATGCTGCAGTAGCTCTTTGCCAAGATACTTTTTCCACCTCACACCCATCATTATCAATCACTCTCTTCCTTTTATGCAGCATTTATATTTCCATCATTCGCAACAGCTTGTATGAAGGCTTCTGTATTATGTGTATGAGTTACTGAAATAACTTCATCCACAGCAAACTAGTCATCAAGTTTATCTCAAAACAAATTCATTTTGTCTTTAACAGAGTCAACTAACTCACAGATTTTATCATAAACTCTGCTACTGGAAACTGCACTATTGAGTGGAAACCCTTAAAGTTGATAAGATAAGAAGGATTCCACAGATGTCACAGCTTGCCTTACTTTTTCCAACGTTTTCATAATGTTTCATTTCTCAAAGAATTCCAAACACAACTAACAGTGCAGATAGCATGTTTGAGATTATGTTTTTTTCTGAAAGTCCAAAATTGTCCTATCAAAATTAGTCATTTTTCACATGAAGTCATACCTGTAAAACTTTTGTACATTCTGTATCCCTCCCTGGTTCTTTGGTAGGATCAAACTTGTGACATTACCTAGAAGATAACATATGAAAATATTACTATTAACGAGCTCTTCTGCAGCAGGATGTATGCAACAGAACTTTATTATTTTCTGATATTTCTTTCTGTCATAAATCTTAACACTGGGGACAAATTAGTAATGAAAACATTTTGTAAAAATCTCTGGGTCCATCCAACTGTTACTCTGTGCATAATCATCTACAGGAAGTTTAGTTATGTCCCTAAGGCACCTTGGTTTAGCAAATTTGCTGACCACACACAACTTTACATTTTGATTTTCTGGTGCAGTTGCATAAATAAACACGATTATATGCTCTTTATTTAGCTTGAATCCATGAACTGTCTTCTCATTACCACCAGCCAAAGTAGAATTAGGATGACACTTCCACATTAATTTAGTCTAATCTACATTATAAATCTGTTTTGGGGTCAAGTCATTTTCTGCAATCAATTTACTAAACACGTAACAAAATGAAGCTGCAGTCTCAGTCAGCCACTTTCTGTTCACCTGACAAGTCCATCCTATGAATGCTGTAAAAAACTTGAATTGGGCAAGCCAGCCACTTGAAAATGAACACTGACCTTCAATTTTCATTTTCTCATAGAATTCTCTTGCTTTTTTCTGCAACATTGGTCCAGAAATACAAGCACCCTCAGACCTCTTTCATAAAAACCTCTCATATAGAGCCTACTCAGGCACTTCCGTTTTGGTGTATGAGGAGTATAACATTTCTCTACACTCTTGCCACTATTTGACTTAACATAAAACTCCTTCATCTTCTGACACTGAGCCTTAATGTCATAGATCATTGACAAACTGACATTAAATTTCTCCTTGAGCACTATGCCTTCTCAAGCCTCTTGCATATTTCAATCTTTTTTTGAAGGTAAGCACTATTATTCACTTACACTTACTTGTGACCTGTTTCAGCATATGTGGAGTTGGTTGAGAATATAAAATTTGAATAATAATAGTTCCCAACTGACCACTATGTTTACACAAGATGAATTGGTAGGAATGGGAGATAAATACGTGATGTGGGAAGCATGGGCCCACTCATGGCACGACTCAGTATACAGCACACCAAGTTTAAACTTACATTTCTGCTAGAAATTGATTTTATTTTAATTTTTATTTAAAGTATTATTTCTTTAAAAAGTTTTGCCAGTTGCTGGAGCGCACTAATTGCTTCAGTTCCAGTTAATGAAAAGTCTACTGTGTGTGTGTGTGTGTGTGTGTGTGTGTGTGTGTGTGTGTGTGCTTATTTACATAGTAAAAGTATTTGCAAAAGAATCTTCATGGCAGTGTTTCAGAAAATAAGGGGAGTAAATGATAATACTAAGTGAAACATTTAGTTTCATCCGTGATGTTTTATTTCCCTAAGAACGAAGGAAGATTAGAGGCTGATAGAAAAGAAAATAGAAAAGACTGGAATGGAAAGAAACTAAAAGAAAAGAATGAGAAACAACAAAATAAGTCACCAATAATCACAATGCCAAAAATATTCCAGTAGGCAATTAGAAGTGCATATGAAACAATCCATAATTTTCTCTCTTTACAATAGCAGTCTCACCATATGGCACAAATGGTAACGAAATGTGATCAGTTCCAAATAAAAATGGGGAACTCTGGGAAATGAAATCATGGCCTAGTCAACCTAACTATGGAGAAGATAATAGACCATAAACCAATGTCTGGAAAAAAGACACCAAGAAATTCCTGTGATTAACTAAAAGTGAGAAAAATCTGAGAGGGTCTTTGAACATTTAAGGAAAGCATTAGACTTGACTGTGCACAGTTATGGAATTTTTAAAAAAATTTCCATGCAAACAGACAGTAGCAGACAAAGAGCATTTAATATCTAAAGCAAACAATTTTTAACACTTCTGCCTTTATATGACAAAATTACTTTTTGTGATAATAATGGACAAATCAGTAATACCCATTATTTTATTGCTTTTTTCTTTAGTATTAAAACAAACTTCTAACAACTTTTAAAGAACAAAATTTTAATCGTAAAGGTGCTATGTGCATCCAGTGAAATTATTTAACATGTAATCTAAAATTTAAACTATCAAATAACAACAAAATTACAGGTCTCAATTCACATGGTTGTTCATTGATTGAAAACTTCAATACAAATAAAAATGGCAAGTAGTCAAATAGAATGGCAGTATTGAAGTACCTCAAGGTAATTTTTTGTCTCCACAATTGCTATGCTATCATTAATTACAATTTACTCTTTAAAAGTGAGAGTATGTAACCACAGTAATTGGAAACAGAACTGTGTCTGAAAGAGAATGAACTATCTTAAATTGTTCTTTAGTCATGACTCCTAGATATAGGAAGGGTAGAAAATCCACTTGAAATGACCCAGGCAAAAAAGGTAATTTGTTAATTAATATAACCAAAATGTCCAGGAGTGATTCTGGCTACATACATAAACATGGCTGAATCAAGGGTCGCAGTAATGTCCTCAGGACTAGCCCCCTCCCTCACCTTCTCTTTCTCTTTCTCTCTTTCTTTTCCTTCTCAACTGTTATCTCTACTTTCCTCTGTGTTGCCAATATCTCAGGAAAATTTTGCTCATCTGGGGTTGGCTAAAAGATCAACTCTTGTAAATTTATAGCTTCCTGTGTATTTGAAAAGTGTAAAGATTATTTAGTTTTTCATTTGATCAAATGCACTGATATTATCACTGATTAGAAATTAGACTACACTTATATTAGCCACTATGGTTGGGTTATATAATGATCTGATTGTCTAGACTTAGTAGCCTGCCCATCACTGGGATTCCCCATTCAAAGCACATGAGCTAATCATGGAAGATTAGTTCTACAAAGAAAATTGGGACACTAACTAGAAACATGGTGAGCAGATAATCAGCTTCTAAACCATGACCCAGTGTGCTAATATTAATGCAGATGGGTAGGGACATATTGTATATTTGAGTAATAATTTACGTAATTTGGCAGATGATGGATTAAAGCCTATGATTGAAACTATTCCATTTTTTAATTAAATACAACAGAAGTCTGTTTAAGTAATTCAGAAGGGCTGTACAATCAAAGTCATGAACATAAGCTATAATTGATCAGAATCCATTGATCCAGCTCCCATTGCTTTTATGTAATGTCATTTGAAAATATTTAGTTAAAAATATTTGGCACAAAGCAGGTAGTTTAACATCGCAATTTGCTAAAAACATTGATTTGATCAGAATTAGCATTTCTAGATACTGCAATCAGAAAATCATAAATCTTAATAAACAGTGTTTTTGTTAATGTATGTTAATCTTTAAAGTATTTTTTCTTGTTTTAACAATATTTAAGATTGTTTAAATGTTTATTTTTAAAATTTTAATCCATATTTATTCAATTATTCCTGTTTGTTTAAGTTGTGTTATTGCAAAGTTAAAATACCTAAACTTCTGACAGCAGAGAATTAGTTAGAACTAGTTACATTCCCTTACCAACATGCATGCATACATATATACATATATAAATATCTTTAAAAATATATACCAAGGCAAATGGGATTGTGGACATCTCCATGATATTTTGTTTTTCATATTTTCTATATTGAGCATGAATTTTTTGGAGATAAAAATAAATAAAAAATGGAAAATGTAACACTCAAGTATAAATCTAAAAACATTTTATAAGCTTTATATGAGGAAAACTACAAAACTCTGATGAAAGAAATCAAAGACCAGAATAAATGGAGAAATACATCATGTGCTTGAACAGGAAAACTCAATATTGTCAAGATGTCAGTTCTTCCCAACTTGATCTATGGTTTCAATGTGGTCCAATATGAATCCAAAAATTACTTAGCAGATGTGAGCAAACAGATTTTAAAATTTACATGGATAGGGAGACTTAATATTGTTGAAATGGTCATTCTGCCCAAAGCAATCTACAGATTTAATGCAATACCCATCAAAATTCCACAATCATACTTTCATGAAATAGATGAAAGAATTATTAGATTTATATGGAACCATAAAAGACCTCGAATTGCCAAAGCAATACTACATAAAAAGAATAAGGCTGGTGGCATTACACTGCCTGACCTCTATTTATATTACAAAGCATCAATAGTCAAAACAGCTTGGTACTGGCAGAAGAACAGAAATAGAGACCAATGGAATACAACTGAAAACCCAGAAATAAACCCACAAATATATGGACAAATAATTTTCGATAAAGGAGCAAAAAACATGCAATGGGGAAAAGAGCCTCTTTAGTAGGTGGTGCTGGGAAAACTGGATAAAAATATGCAAAAGAATGAACCTGAGCTGTGAACTCTCTCCATATACAAAAATTAATTCAAAATGGATTAAGGACCTTCATGTAAGACCTCTAACAATAAACTGTATAGAATACATTGGTACTAAACTTATAGACCTAGGACTCAAGGAAGACTTCATAAACCTGACCTCAAAGGCAAGGGAAGTAAAAGCAAAAATAAATGAATGGGACTATATCAAACTAAAAAGTTTCTGCACAGCAAAAGAAATCATCCACAAGGCAAAGAGGCAGCCAACTGAATGGGATAAAATATTTGCAAATAACACATCAGATAAGGCTCTAATATCTAAAATATATAAAGAACTTATAAGACTTAACAACAAAAAAACAAACAACCCAATTGAAAAGTGGGCAGAAGAACTAAACAAACACTTCTCCCATGAAGAAATACAAATGGCCAGCAGACATATGAAAAAATGCTCATCCTCATTAGCTATCAGGGAAATGCAAATCAAAACAACAATGAGATACCACCTCACACCTGTGAGAATGGCTATTATCAACAAGACAAGGAATAACAAGTGCTGGAGAGGGTGTAGGGAAAAAGGATCTCTGGTACACTGCTGGTGGAGTGCAAACTGGTACAACCACTGTAGAAGGCAGTGTGGACGTTCCTCAGAAAATTGGGAAAGGAGTTATCATTTGACCCAGCAATTCCCCTTCTGGGGTCTACCCCAAAGACTTGAAAACCTTTGTCCGCAAAGACTTATGTACCCCAATGTTCATTGCAGCGCTGTTCACAGTGGCCAAAACATGGAAACAACCAAAGTACCCTGCGACAGATGACTGGATAAAGAAGCTGTGGTACATATACACAATGGAATATCATTCAACTATAAGCAAAGATGAAATATTGCCATTTGCAACAAAATGGATGGACCTGGAGATCATCATGCTTAGTGAAATAAGCCAGACAGAAAAAACAAAGAACTGTATGACTTCACTCATATGCAGAATATAAAACTGAAAGCAAAGAAAAAAGAAATGAAGAAACAAACAACCCATGGACACAATCAATTGTTTAATGTTTACTTGAGGACGAGTGGGTCAGGGAGGGGAGAAAGGGGAGGGGGTGTGAGAGGAGGGGGGAAAGCTAAATATAAGGTGATGGAAAGAGAAGTCATATTAGGTGGTGAACTTATTATACATCAAGTTGACAATGCACTGTAGAATTGTATGCCTGAAATCTATGTAATCCTTGCTAACAGATGTCACCCCAGTAAGTCTAACAATAAAAATGAATATAAAAAAATTTACATGGAAGAAGAAAAATCCCAGAACACCTAACACAATATTGATGTTAAAATACCTTAAGACTTGCTGTAAAGTTACAGTGTTCACATTAGTGTAATTTTGGTGAAATAATATGCAAAAGGATTACTGGACCAGACTAGTGATCCATGAAATAGACCCATAGAAATATAGTTCACTAATCTTTGACATAAGAGAAAGGGTGATTTAATGGAGAAATTATAATCTTTTCAAGAAATGGTGCTGGAAATAGTGGACATTCATATGTTAAAATACTGAGTGTAGATACAGACCTTACACTTATCACAAAAATTAACTCAAAATGGATCATAGATATAAATGTAAAACAAACAAATACCTGCAATACTTCTAAAAGGTAACATAAGAGAAAACCTAGGTGACTTTGAGTTAGATGGTGAGTATTTAGATATAACTCCAAAAGCATCATTCATATTGAATTAGCTGGTCTTACTTAAAGTTAAAATATTTTCTCTATAAAAGACACTGTTGAAAGAATGCAAGGATAAGTCACAGACTGGGAGGAAATCTTTACAAAAGAAACCATCTGATAAAGAACTGTTATCCAAAATATACCAAGAACTATTAAAATTCAACAATAAGAAAGCAAGCCAATTAAAATTATGGGCAAAAGATTGGAACAGATATCTAACCAAACAAGATATACAGATGACAAAATATTTTATAAAAATATTCAATGTGCCATTAGGGTAACTCAAATTAAAACAATGAGACCACTACACACCTTTTGGAATGACCAAAATCCAAAAAAAAAAAATAATAAAAAAATAAAAAAAAGAAAATGACAATATCAAATGCTGGTGAGAATTTGGAGGAACAAGAATTGTCATTCATTGCTGGTGGGGATTCAAAATGGTACAGCCACTTTTGAAGACAATTTGGTAATTTCTTACAAAATCAAGCCCACTTTTGCCATATGACCAAGCAATTGCACTTCTCTGTAGAGAACAGACATCATTATAAAATATCTGAACTAGCCCTAAAGATCCTTCAGTTCAACCAATGTCTGTGTCATTTTTATGACAGAAATACCTTACCGTTCATGACCCAATAAAATTCTTAGTTTCCTTATTCAAAAAATTATTATGAATTTCAAGTTGGTGACAACAGAACACTAAACCAAGTGCAGGGTTCTTTTAATTGTGGTGTTCAGTGGAACTGCACCAATCCCACACCCTTGAAGCCAGTGTTGCCACCTCTCATTATGCAACCATCTTGCAAGTGCTTGAATCATGCTAATGAATATATTTAAATTTATAATGTCTCTGGGACTTTAACAAAATCAGAGATGAATCAAAATTCATTGAATCCAGATTACAAATATTCACCTTGACATTCTCCTTGTTGAGGTGGGACATGGCCAATGAGACCAACTGTTAATGATGGTTATTGACATTTTCATCACCTGCCTTCAGAAGCCACATCTAGGTTGGTTATATAGCTATACTCACAGAAAGCCAAAATTTTATTCTATTTTGGAAAAATAAAAATAGATAGTGACTTTCTATTAAAGCCTTGTTGAATTAGTGAATAAATTCTTATGTTAAAAAAAACCCCATACCTCCTAGTTTATAGCTAGGCATATTTCTTAAGAAAATATGGTCAAAATGCAGACAGATTATTTTATATAAATATTACACACACACACACACACACACACACACACATAATGATACTATTTATAATTATACAAATTTGTGCAAAACCTAAAATTTTCCTAGTTTTAAGCAACATAGGATATAATTACAGTACAATACCAGTTTAAAGCAAAGATACAAAACTAAATGTAAGAATAAAATATAAATGTCAAATTTAAGACCATATGCCAAAATAATACCAAATGCAAGGAAATGTATCAAAAATGACACATTCAGTGGTTTCTCCTGAAAGGTGGATTACAGGTATCTTTTCCTCCAGAATATTTTTATGTTGCTACATGTTGTATGATTTTTTTAACATAAGAATATGGGCTTTTCTTATTTCTTATATATTTGTGCTTCTTTTTCCCACAATCCAAGAAGGTTGCTATGTCCTTTTTAATTTCTTGCCTCAAGTATTTTTTGCCAGACCCAATACCAAAGCAGCAGATAATTTTGGACATGTTTTATTGTTCATAAAAGCCTAAACCCAGGGAGTTCCCTGATGGTGTAGTGGCTTAAGGCTTCAGCGCTG